>SKCR01040869.1:0-113540 GCA_019454045.1 Zanthoxylum bungeanum | reverse complement strand
GGGAAATGAACCTGAGGATAGTCCTTGGGACTGAGAGGATGCTGTACACTATACAAACACCTCTCCCACCTAAGTCCACTGACCCACTTGAGCTGGAGTTATGGAAAACTCACAGCAGTGATTGTGACACAGCTCAGGCTATTATGTTAGCTTCGATGACTCAGCACTTTCATCACCAGAATAGGGACTTGGATCCTTATAATATGATGGCTAGACTGCGAGATCTCCACCGCTCCAACAAGCGGATGGAAAGGTACGAGTTGGTGAAGAAACTCTTCCGCGCCCGAATGACTGAAGGCGCATCAGTTGAGGCCCACGGGGCTCAAATGATCACCGATATTGATGAGTTGGCCAATATGGGAATTGTCTTGGAGGCTGAGCTGACCGTAGATATGATCTTACAGTCACTTCCTGATACTTGGAAACAAATCATAATCAACTACAAGTTGATGGATACGGATGACACTCTTGGAGAGCTGTTATCCATCTTGAAAGAGTCTGAAAAAGAACTCCAAAAGGGGGGCAAGCGCGAGGCGCACTTTGCATCGACCTCTCAGAGGCCAAAGGCTGGGCCCAAAGCTACTGGAGGAGTGAGGAAGAAGAAACATAAGAAAAAGGGTAAAGGCAAGTTGACAAAAGCTTCTGGGAAGCCTAGGGACAAGTCTCAAGATGTCTGCCTCAACTGCGGCAAGAAGGGTCACTGGAAACGTGACTGCCGAATGGGCATGGGACATAAGGAGGATATCAAGGCAGGCAAGGCACTAGCCTCTGGTATGTTTGTTATTGAGATAAATATGACTACTTCTAGTTTTAAAAATTGGATTTTTGATTCTGGTGTGCTGCTCATAAATGTACTGATTTGCAGGATCTGCAGAATAGCAGGATGCTGGCTTCAGGGGAGATTGACCTACGAGTCGGAAACGAACTCTAGTTGCTGTTTTGGCTGTAGGGACTTTTGTTTTGGAATTGCCCTCTGGGCATATGCTTAAACTTTTGAACTGTTATTATATACCTAGTTTGACTAGGAATATATATTGTATCTTTGTTAACCCAGCATGGGTACACTTTTGTATTTAGAAACACTGGGTGTTATTTATATAAAAATGATGCAGAAATTTGCACTGCTGTTGCAAATAATGGCCTTTATATTTTGAATATAAATGAATCTCCTAAACATAAAATAACAAACAAAAGGCTCAAAATGAGTAATCTAAAAGATGAAGCTTACATGTGGCATTGTCGTCTAGGACACATTAACAAGACTCGCATATCCACACTTTCGAAGAGTGGGTACTTGGACGGATTTGATCTTAATTCATATGATGTCTACGAATCTTGTCTTTTAGGCAAAATGCCTAAATCACCTTTTAGTGGTAAAGGTGAACGTGCCACAGAAATGTTAGCCCTTGTTCATAGCGACGTATGTGGGCCCATGTCTAGCCAGGCTAGAGGTGGATATCATTACTTCGTAACCTTTACGGATGATGCATCTCGTTATGGTTATGTGTATCTAATGAGACACAAGTCGGAAACTTTTGAGAAATTCAAAGAGTTTCGACACGAAGTAGAAAAACAAACAGGCAAGAGTATTAAGACATTGCGGTCGGACCGTGGTGGCGAATACTTAAGTTATGAGTTTCAAGATTACTTGAAAGAAAATGGTATTCTTTCACAGTGGACTCCTCCTGGAACACCGCAATTAAACGGTGTCTCTGAACGGAGAAACCGTACCTTGTTAGACATGGTAAGGTCGATGATGAGTCGCACTGAGCTACCTATATCCTTCTGGGGATACGCTTTAAACAGTGCGTACTTATTTTGAATAAGGTTCCGTCAAAGTCTGTTGAACAGACTCCATATGAGATATGGACAGGGAGGAAACCAGGTTTCTCTTTCCTGAAGATTTGGGGATGCTGGGCATATGTTAAACGTTTGGAAGGTACCAAACTAGAACCCAAATCAGATAAATGCCTTTCGTGGGATATCCTAAGGAAACCAAAGGATATTACTTCTATCACCCACTAGAGAACAAAGTATTTGTTGCTCTACATGCATTTTTCCTTGAGAAGGAATTTTTAGATGCAGTGGTAAGTGGGAGGAAAGTGGAGCTCGATGAAAATCGTAGTGATACTGTTCCTGGCAATGAATCAACGACGGAACATAAACAGACCATCCAGGATGAGTCTGTACCACAATCTTCATATACACAAGGACCGCGTAGGTCGGAGAGAGTCAGGATAGTACCTGAGAGGTATGGGTTCCTGATCTCACCTCATGTAGATATTAATCTTATTGAGGATAATGAACCGACTACGTATGAGGAAGCAATACAGAATATTGATTCCGCTTTATGGCAAGAAGCCATGAAGTCCGAGATGGATTCCATGTATGCCAACCAAGTTTGGACACTGGTTGATGCACCAGAAGGCGTAAAGCCTATTGGATGCAGATGGATCTTCAAGAAGAAGACCGACATGGATGGCAACGTGCAAACGTACAAAGCTAGGCTTGTAGCAAAGGGGTATCGTCAGCAATATGGTATTGATTATGACGAAACTTTCTCACCCGTTGCCATGATTAAATCCATTCGGATAATGCTTGCAATAGCTGTATATTTCGATTACGAGATATGGCAGATGGACGTTAAAACCACTTTCCTTAACGGAAACCTTTTGGAGGATGTTTATATGCAACAGCCTGACGGTTTTATCGTACCTAGACTTGCAAACAAGGTTTGTAAGTTAAATCGATCCATTTATGGATTGAAGCAAGCATCACGGTCATGGAATCAGCGTTTTGATGAGATCATAAAAGAATATGTTTTCGTACAAAACGATGATGACCCTTGTGTATACAAGAAGGTTAGTGGGAGAGCACTGACTTTTATTGTCCTTTATGTCGACGACGTATTGCTTATAGGCAATGACATTCCCATGCTAACGTCGGTGAAAGCTTGGCTTTCATTAAAATTCTCCATGAAAGATCTGGGAGAAGCAGCCTTTATTCTGGGAATAAAGATCTACCGAGATACTTCTAGAAAGCTGCTTGGACTCTCCCAGAGTACATATATTGACAAAGTGTTGAAGCGATTCAACATGGATCAATCCAAGAGGGGATTGATGCCAATGTCACGTGGTATCCTTCTGTCTAAGGACATGTGTCCTAAGACTAAAGAAGAGAGAGATAACATGAGTCGGATACCGTTCGCCTCGGCAGTCGGATCGATCATGTATGCCATGATATGTACGCGACCTGATGTGTCATATGCTTTGAGCATGTGCAGTCGCTATCAGGCCGATCCAGGTGAAGGTCACTGGATGGCTGTTAAGAATATCCTTAAGTATCTTAGACGAACTAAGGATGCTTTCTTAATTTATGGAGGTGGGAACTTGAGGTGTCTGGGTACACCGATGCAAGTTTCCAAACCGACAAGGACGACTTCAAGTCGCAATCAGGGTACATTTTTTGTTTGAATAACGGAGCAGTGAGGTGGAAATCTTCCAAGCAAGATACTGTTGCCGATTCAACAACAGAAGCGGAGTTATTGCTGCGTCAGAAACAGCAAAGGAGGCAGTTTGGATCCGAAAATTCCTAATTGGATTAGGAGTAGTTCCGTTAGCAGCTGAGCCCGTACCGTTGTATTGTGACAATAACGGGGCTATAGCACAAGCTAAGGAACCAAGGTCTCATCAACGATCCAAGCATGTTCTTCGGCGTTACCATCTGATTCGGGAGATTATACATCGTGGCGATGTAAAAGGTCGAGAAGGTCGCATAGATGACAACATTGCAGATCCACTGACGAAGGCTGTTCTTCAGCAAGTGTTTGAACGACATATCAATAGTTCAGGTATTAGATGCTTGAGTGACTGGCTATAGGCAAGTGGGAGATTGTTAGACATTATGACCCATAGCGTCACTGTTTGTAAATGATATTGTATTATTGTACAAAACTAACAATGTGATCGAAATTGCCTTTTGCCGTTTTGTAAATTATACTTTGATATATGATGGCAAAAGTCCGTATGATTAGTTCCGTATTGAGATGATATGAGACAGTATCAAATAAAGGTTTAATCATTAAATATCCCTAGTCGGAGTATTATCGAGATCGGACATCGATAATGCGGAATAGACTAGTATTGCCACTGTGCGAGTTGTGATGGCACAACGGCATAGTTCTCATATATTTAAGTATTGGATACTTATGCAAGTGCGATAGGAGGTTGTGTTTTAACGATGGTACGGAAAACAGCTTCGCTCTGGATAGACCCCGCGAATCCCATTGGTAGTATGTCTGCGTGTCTATGGGAGGCCGCATCAGGGTAGGTGTATATGGTCTTACCTGAGACTTGCATCGCTAGTACTTGCGACAATCAGTAAACTTTGGTTTGTGGTGGTTCGGGCTTAACCGGTTCTGTGTACGCCTCTTCTGGGTTTATCAAGAATCGTAGTGTACTGGATGTGATGTCAAGATGGAAGTATTGTTGAGTTTTTCTAAGGTCCAAGATCAAATCAAGACTGAAATAATGCGTGGAATACACCAACGGAGATAGCGGAAAACTCACATCGATCGGTTGAGTCGATTTGAAGATGAATCAAGGCTAAAAACCCACTGTTATTCACGCCCAAACTGTGCAGTGAACTGCCTTCAAAACAGAATTTTGAGATGACGAAACGGAGCTCCAAGCATCGTCCGATGGATCCCGGCTCATTGGCGAACCTCCCTACCACCTTTGCAAGACTCGTAAGTGTGCTAGCACTTGATTATCACCATGGAAAATCACTCTTTGCTTCCCTCAAAGTCAGGCCTATTATGGTTCAAAACCAGTAAGCATTTTCATGCTTTTGGGCGTGAATTGGGCAGAGAGAAAGATGAAAGAAATTGAAAAATTTCAATGCGTGAGAGAGAGAGAAGTTGTGTTAAGTATTACAAAAAAAATGGTTTAAAACATTTGATATATATTTTCCAAAAATAATAATGTTTTTACCATTTAATTTGCTTTCAAAAAAACAAATGAATTCATTGTAATTACTTTGAGTGTTCCACACTCCAATATCAATGTCCATCAAGTCATATTCAACTTTTCAAAGTGACATGTCTTTCAATCAATCAATCAAATCAATCAATCATTCACTCAAGTAGTGACATTTGTTTTGACGCTTGATGTGACGAATGATTTGACGCTTGATGTGACTTGCGTCGCCGCCTCGAATTCGAAATACGAATGCGCCGCAATCACACTCGGGCTCGGGTTCGCTAATTCTAATTAGTGAATTTCCGTCGCGTATAATTAAATGATTACGCCTAGCGAATTCACTATTCACGTCGCTAACGAATTAATTCTAAATTAATTCGTCGCCCGAATTAAAATCTAATTTCATTCCGCGTCGAAAGTAATTTCGTTTAATATATCGAATAATTAATTTATCGATTAATTCCAATTAATCGTTATCTCTCTCTAGACGATATTTTATCCTAGATAAAATATCTCCGTAATTAATCCTAGATTAATTTTCTCTCTCTTCTATATAATCCAGATTATTCAAGAGGCGAGTTGTGCGTCATCGGTGGATTATCGGGAAGCGACCCATGAGATCTCCGGATAAGTTGGCAGTAAATATGGTCGTCGGAGTATCCGAATCACGTACGTACCAAGTACTACGTTCTACCGATTTCGAGACAGGTCAACTCCTAGCAAAGCACAAAGTCATCCAATCTCCGGACATATCTTAAGAATATTAGATCTATATCAAGCGTAGTATACTATATGTATTGTGCGTATCGGCCCAGTATCGGATAATCACGTGCATAGGGCTGGGGCTGGATAAGTGTAGCCCTGTCCGAACACAATCGGATGTCTGGTAACTAGTCTATATAATCGGATATTCATGACCTGGTCATAATATCACGATTGGATGCGCATCACTTAGAGCACTAATACCGTATCTGCGTGACATCATCTCCACTATGACTGGAGTGATACTTACGTTTGACTCACATCCAATACACTACGACTCTCTGATAAACCCAGAAGTGGTGTACGCAGAAACGGTTTAAAGCCTGTACCACAACAATGATCTGTGCAAATAGTGACGCTATGGGTCATATTATCCAACAATCTCCCACTTGGCACATAGCCAGTCACTCGAGTGTCCTACACCCGAACTATGTAAAGTTCGCTCAAATTGCTGAGGAAAGGTTTTCGTCAGCGGATTTGTTTGATTATCGTTTGACGCGATTTATACGATCATCACATCGCCACGATGTATGATCCGAACGAATCAGATGATATAGAAGTATATATCTGGATCGTCGATGAGACCTTTAATTCCTTAGCCTGTGCTGACGCCTAGCTCAGCTGCTAACAGAACTATATCTAATCTAATTAGATTTACTTTCGACCCAAAGACTTCTATTGCTGCCTCAGCTGCAGCAATAATCCGCATTTGTTGTTTATTCGGCAACAGTTATCTTGCTTGGAAGATTTCCAGCTCACTGTCCCGTTATTCAAACTTTATAGTACCGTAGTATTTAATCGTTTGGAAACTTGTTGCAGTGATCCCAGTCACTTCAAGTTCTCCTTCTCCATAGTAAAAGATAGCATCTTTAGTTCTCAGAGATGCTAACAGATGTTCTTAACTTCAATCCAGTGACTATCACTTGGATTGACCCGATTGTGACTCCATATGCTCGAAGCGTATGAGACACCAATACAAGTACATTTAAATGTACAATTTCCCAGAGAGTGTTAACAACTCCAAATCTATCCCAGTAGATCTTTATTCCTTGAATAAAGGTTGTTACTCCCCAGAATTCTACGGAGAATTTCTATGAAAGAATATTTATGAAAGCCAAGCTTTCACCAATAGCTATATGGGAATATGGGAATTTCACTGTTAGTGCGCTCTCCCACTAACCTCCTTATATACACAAGAATTATTTCGTTTGAGTCAAATCATAAACCATTATGATTATTTCAAAACGTCAGTTCCAAGAACTTATGCTTGCATTGATCCAAACATGGATCGAATAACCCGCAAACCTTGTTTGTCGGTTATACAAAATCGTCAGGATGTTGTAAACATCCTCCAAAAGGTTTCCTTTTCAGGAAAGCGATTTTGATTTATAACTGACACATTTCATAAATGAAATATACAGTTATTTTCAAGCATTTTCAAAATGGATTTACCATGGCAACAGGTAAAAGGTTGAATCGTTATAACACAATGTTGATAACGATACCTTTCCGTCAAAAGCCTAGCTTTGTACGTTGGTATGTTGCCATCCATGTATGTCTTCCTTGAAGACGTTTAATGTACCAATAGGCACAATGCCTTGTGGTACAACAACTAGTATCCAAAATAGTGTTATACATGGAATCCATTTCGGATTCATGGCACTTTGCCATAACAGAGAGTCGATACCTCGTATCACTTCCTCAAACGTAGTCGGATGGTACACCTCCATAAGATTGACATCATATGGGTGAGATCAGAAACCATACCCTAGGTTGTTTTCTGACTCTATCCGATTTACGAAGTTCTTGTGTATTTGAAGATTAATGGTATAGTTTCATCATAGATGAACTATTTGTGTTCCATTAAGGACTTCGTGCCTTGAACAGTATTACTCCGATTTTCATCGAGTATCACTATCCTCCCACTGACCACTGCATATCGGTATTCCTCTCAGGAAACCGCATGGTGAGCAACAATCACATTGTTCTCATGTGGGATTTATAAGTACTATACTTAAGGTTTCCCTTAGGATAACCTATATTGGCACTTATCCAATTTGGGTCCTTAGTTTGGTATCATCCAAACGCTATGCCTGGCATACCCAATTATCAGGAATGAGAAACCTCGTTTCTTCCTGTTCATATCCTATATGATATCTGTCAAACAGATTTATATGGAACCTTATTCTAAATAAGTTTTGCACTGTTAATACATATCCTGTAGAAGGAAATAGTAGCTCAGAGCGACTCGTGATAAACCTTATCATGTCCAACAAAATTCGGTTTTAGTTCAGACACACCGTCTAACTGACGTGTCTCGGGAGGAGTCCTCATATGAAAGAACACCGTACTCTTTCATTTATATATGAAACTTACTGCTTAAGTATTTTCCATTACGGTCTTACCGTGGCGGAATAACACTATAGCCGATCTGTTTGTTTTCTTCGTGTCGAAACTTCAAAAGTTTCCGATCTGTGTTCTTCAAAAGAAACACATAACCACAACGTGATGCTACATCCGTTAAGGTCACGAAATATTCATGTTCACATCTAGCCTAGCTAGATATGGGCCCACTTAATTCACCATGAATAGGGCTAACAGATCGGTGGCCCTTTTACTATTACCAAGTAAATAGTATTTTAGGTATTTAACCTAATAAACTAGATTCGTAGACCTTATTTGAATAGTCAAATCAGTCATAGTACCCACTCTTCAAAAGTGTGGATATACGAGTCTTGTTTAATTGTGTCCTAGACAACAATGCCACAAATAAGTCTCCATTGATCAAATCAATTTGAGCTATTTATTTGTCATTTTATATGTTTGAGATTTTATTATATTCAAAATATAAATTCTGTTATTTACATCCAATGTATTTATCTCAGTATCATCTTTATATAATGAAACACTTTAGTGTTCTAGAATATAAAGGTTATATCCGCATCGGATTAAACACTGATATAGAGATAATGTCTCTAGTCAAACTAGTTACATTATAACATTTCCTAATTTAAGTACATACCCAAAGGGTAGTTCCTAAACTTAGGTATCTACGGTCGAAACAGCGACTTTCGTCCCGTTTCCAATTCGCAGAGAAATCTCGGCTTGAAGTCAGTATCCTGCTCACAGCGGATTCTGATCGTCAATACATATATATATTATGTACCACACTAAGTATTTAAAATCCAATTTCAATACTAGTAGTAAACATAACTTTGACAAATATTTTTTAAAGTTAGAGCCTCGCCCTATCTTTAATTCCTTCGTGTCTTCCATATCCAAATGGTAGTCACTTTGGGATATGTCAATTATCTTTTCAATATTTCACAAACCTTTGGCCAAGCCTTGGGTTTTAGAATATCGAAATGATGTGCACCTTGTGCTACATGCCAATTGCAAACTTTGACTTTTCTCCACTAGAATAGTCAATTAATTGCAACTTTAATACTTTTTTAAATCTAAAGATAGATTTATTGTAAGTATATTAATTAAGCACTAAAGTCATCATCACATAAATCTTCCAAAGACTTTATGCTCTACTATTTGCTTAATTATGGGCTTAGTCATAATAAGTTATTTTATCAAATAAATTAACCTATTATATTATTTCCCAATTGAAAATTAAATCATTTAAAACATTTAATCCAAGGATTATATATTTTAAATATTCAACTTTTAAATTCTTTCTTGATTCAATAGTCCAACTATTTAATCAATTTAATAAGGTACTATTATTATAATGATTACAATAATCCAATTATTTAATCAACTATAATTTTAATATTGATTACTATAATCCAATTATAAAATCAACTATCATTTTGATTCAATTATATTGATTACTATAATCCAATTATAAAATCAACTATATATTGAATGAGTTTGTATATAGTCCAACTATATATATATTTAAAACAACATAAAATATTAGTCCAACTAATACTTTGATTAATATGACGAGTAAAATATAAATGAGCGCGTTTAGCGAGTAATTGAACGAATGTTGCAAATTCAATACTTGCCTCCCACTATTTTTCGTCGAGCCTCTAACCCTCTGTGGAGTACTCGGGAAACCGTGTTTCCTAGTGGGCTAGGATCCTATTAAATAACATACAACCTTGACTTTGGCCAACAAGCTGTATGCTATTTAACTAGGTAGATCTCACAGATCAATTGGATCCAATCCAATTCCTAGATCCGGTTAGGTGGACATCCAATTCCTAAACATATTACTTATGCCAATGTATCTAATACATTTTCCTAACCTTATCCTCCGAATCATCTAGGCCTTGGCTTTGGCACAACAAACCTAATGATTCCAGTTAAGCGGGACCCATTGACAAGGAAAGTTTCGTAATCAATGTCTTTGGACAAGAAGTGATCTTGACTTTGGCCAACAAATCACAACTTGGACTAGACACCGATGTGGAACAAAACTCTCATGATTCAATACATCCAATTGACAAGGTCTTGACTTTGGCCAACAAACCAATGCCAATCGGATCTTGAACAAGAACCATTCAATGGAAGGATAATCGCTTAATATAGATTGAGGGATTTTCGCGTGCAAATTGGCTACCAATTTAATTATCTTTGTTAGGTCTCATCATCATACACCCTTAAACATGCATTCTAAATACATAATAAAGCGAGTATGAAATAAAATAATAATGATATGCGGATGGATACTTTACATATTGATCCTAGATCAAATCTCTCCCTTCTCACTCAAGCTAGCACTAGTATTACTTCTACCCGTTACACTACACTTCTAAAGAAACCTCATATGCATAGAGGGGAATAGGTGAGAAGAGAATACAAGAGAACGAAGGTGAAAGGCTGGACACGCAGGTCCAATTTAATAAATCGAATTTATTACAACAATTTCTAAAATTGCCCACCCATCTAATATCCATCCGATATGCATTATTCATTCAACACAACCACGTATTCACACACATAAGCATGCTATCAATCAATCTAATCAAATTAATTAATCTGATAATTAAGTGATCATCCAATGTTCAAACAACGATTTGATTTTGTTCGAGTCAAACTCGTTTTTGCGAATAAGTACTCAAAGTACGAATTCATGAATTAAATTAAACTACATCATTAAATCTAATTTAACATGTATTTAATACTAATTCACTATTCAATTCTAAATTAAATATTACACTTTTATTTAATAAACCTTTTACGATTTAAATTCCAAATCTAATCGTAACGCGTCTCAAAGACCGATTAACGTCCAACGTCAATTCAATTAAAGTCCAATGGGCTTTTGATTGATTTCTTAAGGCGTGGACTTTGGTCAACTCGGGTCAAACCGATAACCAAAGTCCAATCTGGGATTTACCCCATAAGCCCATAAATCAATCTTGGCCCATTAGGCCCAATTGAACTTTAAAGGTTCATTAGTCGCAATTGGGCTTTATGGTTAAGGTTTTGGGCCCAATTGGATTCAATCCATTGGCCTAAACCAAACTTGATAAATCAAGCCCAAAAGGCCCAATACAACATTAAATCCAATTTCCAAAATTAGGCCCAAATTTAAATTCAAAAAATCCAATTTTCCCATTTAATTACCAAAGTGTATTACGATGATTAATAACTAAATCGATATTTCCGAAGCACCAAATTAGTCCAATTAATCATCCTTAATTCATTATCATATGTCCAACACACAAATTGATAATCAAACCCATAAACATGCTTCAATGCTCTCGGCCAAGGAAGGTGATTTTGTGTCCGATTCGGTTTCATCCAATCGAATCCACAATCGACATTAAATCAACATCCTAAATGATTTCATATACATCCAATGTCACAAAATCAAAATCACGAAGACATTAGGGCATATACACCAATTCGGCCAAGGTAAGAGATTTTGGGGATTTTTGTCCAATTCGAAATCCAATCCAATTCGATTCAAATTAACGTCAACCTAATCGATTTCAACTCATCAAATGAATTAAAAAATCAAAAAATCCAAGATCCCAAAATTACATATACATTCGGCCATGGCATGATATTTGGGGAAAATAATTCGAAATCATTTTCGTCAAATTAGTCCAACCAAAATGAAATAAAACATGTTATAAGCATACTCAAACAAACAATTTATTCAAATCATGCTCAAATTACATTTACCCAAATTTTAATCCCTAAATTTCATGCTTGCAACATTAGCTCTAGATGTCATTGTTGAGTTTTTCTAGGTCCCAAGATCAAATCAAGACATGAAATAATGCGTGAATACACCAACGGAGATAGCGGAATACTCACATCGATCGGTTGAGTCGATTTGAAGACGAATCAAGGCTAAAAACCCACTGTTATTCACGCCCAAACTGTGCAGTGAACTGCCTTCAAAACAGAATTTTGAGATGATGAAACGGAGCTCCAAGCTCGTCCGATGGATCCCAGCTCATGGGCGAACCTCCCTACCACCTTCGCAAGACTCGTAAGTGTGCTAGCACTTGATTACTCACCATGAAAATCACTCTTTGCTTCCCTCAAAGTCACGCCTTTATGGTTCAAAACCAGTAAGCATTTTCATGCTTTTTTGGGCGTGTGAATTGGGCAAGAGAGAAAGATGAAAGAAATTGAAAAATTTCAATGTGTGAGAGAGAGAGAGAAGTTGTGTTAAGTAACAAAAAATGGTAAAACATTGTATATATATTTTCAAAAATAATAAATGTTTTTACCATTAATTTGCTTTCAAAAAACAAATTAAATCAATTGTAATTACTTGAGTGTTCCACACTCCAATATCAATGTCCATCAAGTCATATCAACTTTATCAAAGTGACATGTTTTTCAATCAATCAATCACATCAATCAATCACATCACTCAAAGTGACATTTGTTTTGACGCTTGATGTGACGAATGATTGACGCTTGATGTGACTTGCGTCGCCGCACTCGAATTCGAAATACGAATGCGCTCGCAATCACACTCGGGCTCGGGTTCGCTAATTCTCAATTAGCGAATTTTCCGTCGCGTCGTAATTAAATGATTAACGCCTAGCGAATTCACTATTCACGTCGCTAACGAATTAATTCTAAATTAATTCGTTCGCCCGAATTAAAATCTAATTTCAATTCCGCGTCGAAATCTAATTTCGTTTAATATATCGAATATATTAATTTATCGATTAATTCCAAATTAATCGTTATCTCTCTCTAGACGATATTTTATCCTAGATAAAATATCTCTGTATTAATCCTAGATTAATTTTCTCTCTCTTCTATATAATCCCAGATTATTCAAGAGTGCGAGTTGTGCGTCATCGGTGGATTATCGGGAAGCGACCCATGAGATCTCCGGATAAGTTGGCAGTAAATACGGTCGTCGTCGGAGTATCCGAATCACGTACGTACCAAGTACTACGTTCTACCGATTTACGAGACAAGGTCAACTCCTAGCAAAGCACCAAGTCATCCCAATTCTCCGGACATATCCTTTTAAGAATATTTAAGATCTATATCAAGCGTAGTATACTAATGTATTGCGTATCGGCCCAGTATCGGATAATCACGTGCTAGGGCTGGGGCTGGATAAGTGTCTGCCCCTTCCGAAACACATATCGGATGTCTGGTAACTAGTCTCTATAATCGGATATTCATGACCTGGTCATAATATCACGATTGGATGCGCATCACTTAAGAGCACTAATACCGTATCCTGCGTGACATCATCTCCACTATGACTGGAGTGATACTTCCGTCTCGACATCACATCCAATACACTACGATTCCTGATAAACCCAGAAGAGGTGAACACAGAACCAGTTAAGATCCCCCAACCACCAAAACCAAAGTTTACCGATTGTCGTAAGTATTAGCGATGCAAGTCTCAGGTTAAGACTATACACACCTACCTTGATTTCGGCCTCCCATAGACACCTAGTCATAATACCAATGGGATCCGAAGGGTCTATCCAGAGCGAAGCTGTTTCCCGTACCATCGGTGAAACACGACCCTTATCGCACTTGCACAAGTATCTATCCAATACTTATATATGAGAACTATGCCGTTGTGCCCTCACAACGCGCACAAGTGCAATACTAGCCTATTCCGCATTATCGATGTCCAGTCTCGATAATACTACGGCTAGGGATATTTAATGATTAATCCTTCGTGGACTGATACTGTCTCATATTATCTCAATCCAGGAACTAATCATAGGGACTCTCTTCATTTATATATCTATGGTGATCTAATCACAAATGACGAGAGTGCAATTTCCTTATTACATAGTTAATTTGCTACAACAACACAATGATCTGTGCAAATAGTGACGCTATGGGTCATATTATCCAACAAGTATCACTTCAGACATATGGAGATGATGATCACGCAGGATACAGAACTAGTACTCTATAAAAGGTTGCAACCGTCGGGACAATATGACCAGGTCAGGATTGTCCGATTTAAAGAGACTAATTGTTTGATATCCGATATATGTTTCGTACGGGGCAGACACATTCCAGCCCCAGGCCGCCTAACATGTGATCGTTCGATACTGGATCGATGTACGCGATACTACGGTATACTACGCTTGATAAAGATCTATTCAGTAAGAATATTTCTGGAGAATTGGGTAGGCATGGCGCTTTGCTAGAAGCCAACCTTGTCTTGTAATCGGTATAGTAAAAAACGTAGTACGAGGTACGTACGTGTTTGGATTATCCAACGACCGTTACTGCCAACATATCCGGAGATCTCTTGGGTCGCTTCCTGAAGATTCACCTATGATGTTTGATTCGAACTTTATTAATCTTGGATTAATTACGGAGAAACTTTATCTTGGATAAAATGCCTTATTAGGAGGAGAGAGAGAGATCGATTAATTTGAATTAATCGATAAAATAATATATTCGATATATTATTAAACGAAATTAGATTTCGACGTGTGGAATTAAAATCGGATCTTAATTCGGGCAAACGAATTAATTTGGAATTAATTCGTTAGCGATCTGAATAATAATTACGCTAGGCGTAATTATTTAATTCTCGTCGCGACGGAATTAGTTAATTCGGAATTAGCGAATTTGGGCCCGAAAGTGTTTGCGGACACATTCGTATTTTGAAAACTGGTGGAATTCGCAAATCAATCGCGATATCTCATTACTTGACACGAATAGATGATGGATGTATCTACTCACCTTTGGGTGATACATTGTCTCTATTCTCAATGTGAGATAATGATGGCATATGATGAATTTTCCTTTGGAGGGAAACCTTTCACGATTTTTGAAGGGTCTTAATTAAAAAATTCATTTTGGTATTTGATATCTCATAATTGCTTTTCATTTGCCTCTCACGTTTTTTGGTAACAAAAGAGAACCAAAAATTGAAAAGGCTAACACTCCTCTCCTTCTCCTTGCTCACGCCGTGAGCTTCTTCAAAGAAGGCAGAAAATTGTTTTCATCTTCTCCATTTTGCTAGCACATTTAGGGGATCAAAAGAGGTGATAGGGAAACATCCTTGGAGCTTGGAACACTTGAAGACTTGAAGCTTCTCTCCATCTTCTTGCTTGGCCGAAACTTCCACCTTGCAGACTCAAGGATTGTCTTCACCATTTTGGTCACAAAGCTTAGTAAGTATGATTCCGCCATGTTTCTAGCTTTGCATGTATGTTATTTGTATTTCTATTGCTTAATCTTTCTTTGGGACTAATTATAGAAACCAACAAAGGGATAGCGGCATCATAATTTTTAATTTTCCGCTACGCACTCGCGGCCGCTTCCCAACAGTGGTATAAGCGCGCCGATTTTGTTTTGATTAGTTCTCTCTTATTTGAACTCGAAATTGGGTGTGTAAAAGCTCGTTGTAAAGCTAACACCCTGAACTTAATTTTAGGTACAAGTTTTGCATGATTTGGGTAATATTGGAATTGTGAAATTGCATTAAAGGTCACGCATCTGTAAAAAAACGTGAATAGTAAATTTATTTGATTAAAATAAAATACAATATCATAATTAAATATTAATCAAAGTTATTTAATGCCTAAAATAATTCCAACATATTAAAACTCATATGCTTGATGATTCTATGTATGATTAGGATTGACATGATTATTTTAGGGTGCAAGCATCTAGAGACTTTCTAAGGAAATAGAGAGTGTATTGCTTATCCAAAGCTAAGTATTTATTATGTGATGAACTTAGAGATTTATAACCTTTAAGGATAATAAATATAAATCTCAGAATTTCTAAGGAATGATATTCTTATGATGCAAGCCACCAAGTAATGGTTATCTCAGAATTTCTCCATGAAAGATTTGGGAGAAGCAGCCTACATCCTCGGTATTAAGATCTACCGTAATAGATCTAAGAGGTTGTTAGGACTTTCTCAATCTACGTACGTAGATAAAGTTTTGAAAAGTTTCAAAATGGAAGATTCCAAAAGAGGTAATTTACCTACTTGTCATGGAATCAAATTATATAAGGAGAAATGTCCACATAATTTTTCAGATAGAGAGCGTATGAGTAGGATCCATTAGCAATAGGATCGACCATGTACGCCATGCTATGTACAAGACCTGATGTCTCTTATACTCTTAACAAGCCGGTATCAGGCAAATCCTGGTGAGCAACACTGGGCAACTGTCAAAACAATCATCAAGTATCTGAGAAGAACTAAGGATGTGTTCTTGACATACAGAGATTGTTCTGAGATGAAAGTCATTGGTTACTATAATGCAAGCTTTCAAACCGATAGGGATGACAGCAGATCATAAATAGGATATCTGTTTACTTTGAATGGCGAAGCTGTCAGTTGGAAAAGCTCAAAGCAGTCAACTACATCGTACTCCACCACTGAACCCTAGTATATTGCAGCATTTGAGGCAGCTAAAGAAGCATTCTGGATAAAGAAGTTCATCAGGGAGCTGGAAGTGCTTCTCGCGATAAAGAATGATGTCACGATGTACTGTGCCAACACGGGCGCCATTGCTCAATCAAATGAACCAAGGTCCCACCAGAAATCCAAGCATGTACTCAGGTGATTTCATCTCATCAGGGAGATAGTTGAGAGAAAAGAAGTTATTATAGAGAAAATACCCACAGAAGATAATCTTGCAAATTCTCTGACTAAAGGGCTGACTCAACAAAAGCATGATAGGCACACCCAAGAGTATTGTGTCCAGATTCATACTAGTTGGCAATAGTGCATGTGGGAGATTGTTAGGGATATGCCCTATGCCCAACTTGTGGATGGGCTATATGTACATGTATTTGCAATATTTTCATTAATTAATAAAATGGAAATCTTTATTATATGTGTCTTACATAAATTATATGAATCATCAAACACTGTAATAAAGGCCTTGGAGTAATAAGATGATGGCTTCCACGCCTTATGAGAATCAGTACTCTCAAACGTTCCTAGTCATAGTTTTTTGAACAATCTGGGAGTTCACAAAACGGAGAGACTAGCTTGATGATATGATCCGCCCTTAAGTGGGGTAACTGATCTCATAGGCTACTAGTAGAGATCCGTCCGCTTGGAGTATCACATGGATGCATGAGTTGCTCGTGTCCATCGAACTGACCACCGAAAGTTTTCACATGAAGCGTTTATCCCATGTGTCTTTGAGAACTTTCATGTATCGATTGTATGACTAGTCCTTAGACTTTAGGTCTTTACAATCTTTTGTGTGGATCAAATGACTTTGACATTCTCCTTCCCCGGTTCAAAAGATCCGATCATAAGGGTATGATTGGGTCATTTGTTGAAACACATGAAGTTTGTAAATATACAACAGAGAATCTCCACTCCATCGGATAATATTTTCTTATAAGAGTAGTATTTCATTTCGCGGTTTGATATGTGTGATCAGTGCTTGAGACTGTGGCCGCAGCGGAAGAATCATGTGAGATTCTTGGGTTAGCATTATTCATGACACTATCAACATCATACATTTGACTATATGGGTAGACACTTTCCATAACCTAGGAAAACGGTAGAGATACAGTGAGTCGAGGGACCGTATCATATGTAAATTGCATACATAATTGGTATATATCTTTCCTTCTCATTTGGGGTCATTGGCATGTTGCTAGATGTCAACCTTGGTCATTGAAATCGAATGACCATCTGATCGGAGGATAATTTATTTTCGATTAAATTATCACGATTTATTTCATGTCCAACTTGAAGGGAACCCAAAAGGTCACACACAACAAAGTTGAAATCGATGGTTAACAGTGCACAGTGCAAATTTAACAGCATATATGATTGCTATAGGAACTGTTCATAAATGGTTCAATGTGTTTAATTATTTAACAGATCATTTATGAGGTTCCAAAGTGGCTTAGAGATTGGTGAATGACGATAGGGGCACTTTTGGAATTGGAAAAAAAAAGCGTGAATAGTAAATTTATTTTATTTGTTTTGAATTCCAATTCGGCCCAAACTCTTATTAGGGTTTTATAATCTCATTAAACCTCTATATTAAGATCCAATGACTAAGATTTAATTAGCATTTATCCCACATCGGATTCTTAATTAATTTTGTTGTCTTTGGAGCACCTATATAAACCCAAAGAATTCTTTACAAATTTTTACACCAAAACCTTTCATATCTTGGGTTTATATAAGTGAGCAACTCTAAAGTTTAAGAGTAAGCCACTGATTTTGAGGATCCTTAACTCTAATTGACTAGAGGAATCTCAAGTTAAAAGTTTTGAGGTATTTTCCTAGGCTAGCACCAAGGGAAAATTACCCGTGCCCTCAAGGCGTAGTCTTGCCGTTGAGTTTTGGCTTTGTTGTGTGCACCTTTGGAGGCCACACACTTGGGTGGCTCTTTGGAACGTGGAAGAGCTTGCTGAGTTCGAGAAAAGCTTGTAGATTGGAGGGAGGACTGGAGGAGTCTTCGGTTCAAGTAAGTCTTTTTTTTTTTAATTAGAGTTCTTATGATAGTTTGCAAATTTTATGATTCGAATTGAAAAAATGTTCAACGCGAAATTTATATATCTCGATCTTATATTTCCGACAAAAATAAAATTCATAAAAATTGAAATTCGTATGAGAAAGTTACGGCCCAAATACCATTGGCTATCCGGAGTGGAACATCATAGCATCTAATATCTGATTCTCGAAGAATTTACCGTTTGTTCCTAGAGTCATCTCACGAGGGTATATGTTTCCAAACATTATTTATATTATGTGACACTCGTCTTATAGTGTAACAGTGATTGAAATTCCCAGTCGTTATAATATGCCTCATGTGAACGTGCCAAAGTTGTCACAACGAGAAACGGTCAGAACCAAAATCGGGAGTTATAATGAGTGTGATTGACAATGAGTTGTCTACCTGTGACTATACGTAGGCTTGAACGTGCCAAAACTGTGAGTCGAAATATATTCATGGGGTCCACCTCTCACTATGGAATTCAATTTAATCATTGCATTCCCGTTTTCCGTTGGGGATTACGGTATTACGTAAAATAGTGGGAGACATTGCTTGGTTGAAAATTCCATAACTAAGGCAATGTGTAATATTATGAAAATACCGCTTATGTTTCCTTTATTCTATTGTGTATATAGAATTAAACTTTTATTCCACTACATACATATTATTTATATATGTTTTCTGACATGACTTATGGTTGCAGTTTCCTAGAATAGGTTCTAGATATCTATAGACATAGATATAATTAGATTAGTCTAAACCATAAGGAACTATTGTTCAAATTTTCTATGAAAATTAAGATGGTTAATGACTTAGTTACTAAGTCACGATAGGTAATCTAAATGGATATCTGTTTTAGGATATAATGGACTAGAGAGAATAATTTTCTTGTGCAGTAAAAAATGACATGAATTGGTTCATGTTTCAAGATTTTTTACTGGCATTAAGAAAACCCCATTAGGTATTGTTTATCTGATAATGACATTTCTTGGCTTTAGTGACCATTAGAGGTAATGTGTCTGACACAGTTTGCTAATCAATTATTTGCAATTGTTGTAAATAGTTGAAAGGAAATTATAAAGCTTAACAAATGAGATATGTATAGCTGTGTTTAGAGAATATCAATTCTCACAATATGACAACTATAGCTATTGGATACCAGATCTCCCGTCTAGTTATTTAAAATTGTTATTTAATGATTGTTTTGATATATGATATCAGAACTTGCGACCATTGGATAGTTACTTGTTCTTTATAAGCAATTGTTAAATATTTTAATATGACTAGTAGTGTCATTGATGAAGAGATAAAAATTAAGAAAAATATTCGGTTAAGTAAATAACTTAGAATGATGCTTTATGAGTTTTTTATCACTTAAACATTAGATTCTTATTCTGTTGGACAATTATGACCCATAGCATCGCTATTTGTAAAAAACATGGTGTTTTTGTACAAATTAACTATGTGACAAAGGAAATTGCTCTTTAATCATTTTGTAATTGGATTACTTGGATATATAAAAGATAAAAGTCCATATGATTAGTACCAGATTAATAAGATATGAGACAGTATTAATCCACGAACGGTTTAATCATTAAATATCCCTAGCGTAGTATTATCGAGACTGGACATCGATAATGCAGAATAGACTAGTATTACACTTGTGCGCGTTATGAATGCTTAACGGCATAGTTCTCATATATTTAAGTATTGGATACTTATGCAAGTGTGAACAGCTTTGCTCTGGATAGACCCATCAAAATCCCATTGGTAGTATGACTATATGTCTATAGGAATCCGAATCAGGGTAGGTGTTTTTTGTCTGAACCTGAGACTTGCATTGCTAATACTTGCGAAAATCATTATACTTTGGTTTTGGTCGTCCACAGCTTTAACAGGTTCTGTGTACGCCTCTTCTGGGTATACTGAGAATCGTAGTGTATTGGGTGTGATGTCAAGATGGAAGTATCAATTCAGTCATATGGAGATGATGATCACGCATAGATACAAAACTAGTACTCTCAAATACTGCAGCTATCAGGATAATATGACTAGGTCATGATTATTCGATTAAATAGACTAGTTGCTAGTGATCCGATATATGATTCGTACGGGGCAGACACAATTCCAGCCCTAGGCCTAGCACGTGACATCAGATATTGGATCATAATACGTAATACATTGTACACTACGCCTGATACAGATTATATATATTCCATGTTGAATATATTTCTGGAGAATTGGGTAGGCACGGTGCATTGCTAGATGCCAACCATGTCTTGTAAATCTGTAAGAACGTGGTATCGGGTACGTGTTGGTATCTATTATAGTCCCAAGATCATATTTAGGCAATGAAAAGAATGAATACTCAAAGAAGTGAGGCGGAAACACACTTACATTGAACGGATTTTGAGATGTGTTGAAGACAAAATCTCCTCCATTGTTGATCCTTTGAAGTTTCGGCCAAGGAGGTACTTTGAAGAAGATGAATAAGCTCCAAGCTTTGTAAGGATTCCAAGCTATTGAGATGGTTTCCCTATTACCTTGTATTGATTATTGAAGTGTGCTAGCAAGTAAAGAAAAGAAAACAATTTCCTTATTCTTGGTGGAGGCTCACGGCAATGTGAGGGTTTAAGAGAGAGAGTGTGTTTTTATTTTGTTTGATTTTTTTTCCAAAACAAGTAACACCTAAAGTGTTTTCAAACTTTGGTATATGGCTTTCAAAAATTCAAAACTCAAATTTGGAGCCAAAATGGCATTAAAGGCTCTCAACAACCAACATCATGAATAGTGACTAGTTGTCACTCACAAAAAATGTGAATTGACATTTATCACTAAAGTGACATGTGATGTGACGAGCGATGTGACGAGTGATGTGACTTGTGGCCACACTTGATTCAAAATCGGAGTTGCCTCGCAAACACATCACGGGCTCGGTTTCGTTAATTTTGAATTAATGAATTTTCCGTTGCCCGAATTAAAATCAAATTTACTATTCACATCGTTAGCGACTTAATTCTAAATTAACTCGTTTGCCCGAATTAAAATCTAATTTTAATTCCGCGTGGAAATCTAATTTCGTTTAATATATCGAATATATTATTTTTATCGATTAATTCTAAATTAATCGTTTCTCTCTCTTCAAATAGTATTTTATCCCAGATAAAATATCTCTGCTATTAATCCAAGATTAATTAAGTTCGAATCATACATCATTGGTGAATCTTCGGGAACCGACCCAAGAGATCCCTGGATATTTTGGTTGTAAATCCGGTCGTCGGACTATCCGAACACGTACGTACCTCGTACTACGTTTTTACCAATTTACGAGACATGGTTGGCTTCTAGCAAAGCGCCATGCCTACCCAATTCTCCAGAAATATTCTTAATGGAATATATGATCTTATCAGGCGTAGTATACGTAGTATTGTGTATAGCGATCCAGTATCTGATGTCACATGCAAGGCCTGGGGCTGGAATAGTGTCTGCCCCATATGAAGCATATATCAGATTACAAGCAACTAGTCTCTTTAATCGGAGAGTCATGTCGGTCTTCCTCTTGAAGACCCATTTGCATCCAATAGGCTTTACGTCTTCTGGTGCATCAACCAGTGTCCAAACTTGGTTGGTGTACATGTAATCCATTTCGGAATTCATGGCATCTTGCCATAAACCGGATTCGATACCTTGTATCACTTCCTCATACGTAGTTGGCTCGTCTTCCTCAATAAGATTAATATACACATGAGGTGAGATCAGAAACCCATACCTCTCAGGTTGTTTTCTGACTCTCTCTGACCTATGTGGTCCTTGTGTATTTGAAGATTGTGGTACAGACTCATCCCTGATGGACTGTTCATGTTCCGTTAAGGATTTTGTGCCAGGAACAGTATCACTCCGATTTTCATTGAGTTGTACTTTCCTCCCACTTATCACTGCATTTAGGAATTCCTTCTCACGGAAAACCGAATGTAGAGCAACAAATACTTTGTTCTCTTGTGGGTGATAGAACTAATATCCTTTGGTTTTCCTATGATATCCTACAAATAGGCATTTATCCGATTTGGGTTCTAGTTTGGTACCTTCCAAACATTTGACGTATGCCCAGCAACCCCAAATCTTCAGGAATAAGAAACCTGGTTTCTTTCCTATCCATATTTCATATTGAGTCTGTTGAACAGACTTTGACGGAACCTTATTCAAAATAAGTATTGCACTGTTCAATGCATATCCCCAGAAGGAAATAGGTAGCTATGTGCGACTCATCATAGACCTTACCATGTCTAACAAAGTTCGATTCTCTGTTCGGACACACCGTTTAATTACGGTGTTCCGGGAGGAGTCCACTGTGAAAGAATATCATATTCTTTCAAGTAATCAAGAAACTAATTGCTTAAGTATTCGCCACCACGGTCCGACCGTAATGTCTTAATACTTTTACCGGTCTTTTTTTCTACTTCGTGTCAAAACTCTTTGAATTTCTCAAAAGTTTCCGACTTGTGTCTCATGAGATATACATAACCATAACGCGATGCATCATCCGTAAAGGTTACGAAGTATTTATATCCACCTCTAGCCTGGCTAGACATGGGTCTACAAACGTCACTATGAAAAAGGGCTAACAGTTCGGTGGCACGTACACATTTACCGCTAAAAGGTGATTTAGGCATCTTTCCTAATAAACAAGATTCACAGACGTCATATGAATTTGGATCAAATCCATCCAAGTACCCACTCTTCGAAAGTGTGGATATACGTGTCTTATTTATGTGTCCCAGACGACAATGCCACATATAAGTTTCATCTTTGTTACTTACTTTAAGCCTTTTGTTTGTTACATTATATGTTTGAGATTGATTTATATTCAAAATATAAAGACCATTATTTGCATCAGCTTTGCAAATTTCCATATCATTTTTATACATAAAACACCCGGTGTTTCTAAATACAAAAGTATACCCACATTGGGTTAACATAGATACAAAAAATATATTCCTAGTCAAACTAGGTACAAAATAACAGTTTATAAGTTCAAGTACATGCCCCGAGGGCAGTTCCAAAACATAAGTGCCCACGGCCAAAATGGTAACTCGAGTCCAATTTCCAACATAAAGGTCAATCTCTCATGAGGCCAGTCTCCTACTAATCCGCAGTTCCTGCACATCAGTACATATGTGAGTACCACAACCAGAATCAAAATCCTATTTTTAAAACTAGAAGTAGAAATGTTTATTTCTATAACAAACATACCTGAAGCCGGTGCCTTGCCCGCTTTAATTTCCTTCATGTGTGCCTTGTACTCACGGCAGTCACGCTTCCAGTGACCTCGCTTCCCGCACTGCAAGCATACATCTTGGGATTTGTCCTTGTGTTTCCCAGAACCCTTTGACGATTTGGCCTTGCCCTTCTTCTTATGCTTATTCTTCTTAACACCTCCAGTCACCTTAGGCCAAGCCCTCAGAGTCTGAGATGTTGAAGCACAGTGCGCCTCGTGCTTCTTGCCCTTAAGGAGCCCATTTTCTGCCTCACGTAGAGTGGACATCAACTCTCCAAGAGTTTGGTCTTGGTTCAACATGTTGTAGTTCATGATGAACCCACTCCAAGTGTCGAGGAGAGACTGTAGGATCAAATCTACTGAAGTCTCAGCCTCGAAGACTATGCCCATCTGTCCAAGCTGCTCAATGTCAGCAATCATCTCTGAGACATGATGCTCACAGACGTACCCTCTGACATTCGAGCGCAGAAGAGCTTCTTATGCAACTCGTATCTTTGCGATCTAAGGTTAGATCGGTGGAGATCGTGCAACTTCGCCATCATCATATAGGGATCCAACTGATGAGTGGTATTTATATCACTATTTCCCACTCATTTAACTTAATATTTTGTATAGTTTCTTGAGTTTTGTGAATATTTTGATGTGTTTTGTGTTATTTTGTAGATAAATAAAGTTTCAGGACATTCTGGAGGTGATTTGGAGCAAAACAGTGAAAATTGGCGAAAAAGGGCATTTTGGTAATTTCCAGCGTCGCGCAGCCCAGACCTTCCGCGTCCCGACGCCCAGCATGCGCCGAATCTGCTAACGTGCGCCTGGTCAACTGATCAGGATTTGAGAAGTTTGACTTTGCTAAAATGCGCCGTGCCACGTGTCACCATCACATCCAATCTGCTAACGTGCGCCATGCCATGTGTCAACATCATATGCTGCCGACACTCAGACTTGACATGTGTCGCCTCGTCATCAGCCATGTCAGCGGTCAATGAGTCAACTTCGCCATGTGTCACCCCTCATCATCAGCCAAGTCACAAGGTCAACGAAGTCAACATGCCACGTCAGCATCAGCCAATCACAGCGTGACACGTGTCGCCACGTGTCACAATCCTATTGTGCCGACAATTGCAACACGCGTCTTCGTCACGTCAGCGCCACGTCAGCGCCACGTCAGCATGATGTCATCAATGACGTCATCACTAATAGAGTCTTAGCCGCCTTGCCACGTGTTGCGTGAACAGTCAGCCGCCATGCACGTGTCGCCTTCTCAGCGTGCCACGTCTTACTATTCCAGCGTCGCGACGCTGACCTGGGGTCGCGACGCTGGAACCAAAATTTCTATAAATACTGCGCGAATTTCATATTCCGTGTGCCTTTCTCTCTCTCATCTCTTCGATGAAGAGAGAGTTTCTCTCTCTAAAAATATTTTAATTTTATTTTTATTTTTTTTAGTTTGTAATTTATTTTAATTACCATTTGTAATAATAGTAATTTAGTTTTTACTTTTACTTTTACAGTTTTTACTATCATGAGAAAGTAATTTCCCAGCTAGGGTGAAAGGTAATTCTTTTACTGTTACTATTTAAATTAATCTCCCTTAAAAATATATATTTACTAATTAAAATACTGATTAATAAAGGATACCGCTATATTGGTCGGTTGGCAATTTTTTTAATCTGGTTTAACCTGACTTAAAAAGGATACCGCTATATTGGTCGGTTGGTAATTTAATTATGGTACCGCCTATATGGCTGGTTGGACTTAATTTGACTTAATCAGGATACCGCCGCAGATTGGTCGGTTGGTAATATTATAACAAGTTTATATATTATTTTATGGGAGATATCTAAATTAGTAGTAGTAAAAGTAATTCCTTTTACCTTAGCTTTTATTTTTATTTTATTTACTTTTCAGTTTTACTTATGTCTTTTACTTTTCATTATTTTACTTATGTCTTTTATTTTTCAGTTATTAGTCCTAGTTATGTGTTGTAACTAATAGTTATCTGGGGTTGTGATGAATTTCACTATCACCGGTTTATAAGGGTTAGATTATAGTTTGGGTATTATAAAGATTTTTTATTGAGTCTTAATCTTAATGCTTTTTATTAATTGGCCATTAATAAATTGATTAGGTAAACTTAAAATGAACTAGACATATGGATTTTAAGTTTAAAACCTAGACTCAATAACCCACGATCTTCCTTGAGGATAGATAACCCTTTAATAGATTTCCTTACAGGATAGGAATATACCTGTCGGGCGAGGGTAGCCATAATTGGAACTCAATCTTAATGAATCCAGATAATGTGGTTGACATAGGAATATGGTTCAATTGGGTTACACTGGGTATTGTGTCTGACCATCGACAGATGCTTTCGCATAATTTCGTGTTCCAGGTTAATAAATCAATGTTTTACCCATCTATATAATAATCACTTCATCTTTAAAATGGTATTGGAAGAAATCACAACCCTAGATCTTTGTGTCTTTTATATTTTCTTTAGTATTTTCTTTTGTCTTTTTATTTATTTATTCATTTAGTAAAGTCATTCAACCAATCAAACAAACAATATCTCTCTTATCCATTTAATTAGATATTTGTAAATAAATAGATTCAACAATTAATAACAACAGTAGGAATTAAGTCCTCGTGGGATCGATATTTTTATACTACTTGAACGATACGTGCGCTTGCGTTATACATGTGTGTTGACGCCGGTCAAGTTTTTGGCGCCGTTGCCGGGGACTTCTTTATCTTTTATTATTAGTTTTAAGGTTAGATACGTTACTTGTATCTAATTTTCTTTTTACTTATTGTTTCGTTTTAATGTGTTTCAGGTTATCATAATCTAAATGAGACGAACCAAAAGCTTGAACTACAACCGCTTGACCCAGAAATTGAAAGAACCATCAGACAAATTGTGAAGGGAAGACGACAAGGCCAAGAAGCATTGTTAACATGGAACCTGAACCTTTGGAGGTTGCACCACACCATTCCCATTCGAGACAGAACCATTCCGGTGTTGACAGACTCATTTCATGCATTGTACTCCCTCTATTACCAGCAAATGCGGGTGACATCAAAACTTGCATTCAGATGATACAACAGTCAGTTCAGTTTGGAGGAAATGCAACTGAAGATCCTAATGCCCACATCAGCAACTTCCTGGAAATTTTCGGTACTTTCAATTACAACCGAGAAGCTGAAGAAGCAATGCGACTGCGTATCTTCCCATACTCCTTGAAGGACAGAGCTAAAGCTTGGCTACATTCATTACCAGCAGGTTCTATCACAACATGGAACACTTTAGCCACCAAATTTCTTGCAAAGTATTTTCCACCAGCCAGAACCGGAAAGCTAAGGAATGACATCACATCCTTTGTGCAACAAGAATCAGAAACTCTCTACGAAGCTTGGGAAAGGTACAAAGATCTACTCCGGAAATGTCCACACCATGAAATTCCAAAATGGCTTCAAGTCCAAACATTTTACAATGGGCTTTCTGGAATAATGAGAACCACAATGATGCTGCTGCTGGAGGAGCTTTAATGGCAAAGGAGAAGATCAAGCCTGGGAACTAATTGAAGAAATGGCCAACAACAACTCTTTGTGGCCAACTGAAATAAGTTTGATTCAAAGAATTGCAGGAATATATGAGGTTGGAGCTAATACAGCAGTCAACACCAAGCTGGATCAGATATGCAAATTCATGGAGACTCTTACCACTGGATCCACAAGTTCACCATATGGAGGAGCACCAGAATCAAATCAACTTGAAGAAACGGTGAATTATGTCAACAATTTCAACAGGCAGGAGAACAATCCATATTCCAACACCTACAACCCAGGGTGGAGGAATCATCCCAATTTTTCATGGAGCAACAATTCAGGCCAACAACAGAACTATCCACCACCTGGATTTCAGCAACATAACAAAGGCCATGAGCAGACAAATGAACCAGGAATAACAGAAGTGTTGGCTCAGTTAAAAAAAGTACGATGCTATGTTTCAAAGCCAATCTGCTTCCATCAAAGCACTAGAATCAAATTGGACAACTGGCCAATGCTCAGAGTTACAGACCGCCAGGTACCCTTCCCAGCAACACAGAACCAAATCCAAGAAACATGGGAAAGGAGCAGTGTAATGCCATCATGTTAAAAAGTGGTACTGAAATCAACAAAGATGTTGGAGCCAAAACAACAACTGAGGAAGTTCCAAAAGAAGCAGAGGAACATATGGAGGAAAAAGAAGCAAAGGAAAAAGAACAGATCACTCCACCTCCACATTTTCCTCAGCGTCTTCAGAAAAGCAAACTGGACAAGCATTTTGCTCGATTCTTGGAGGTTTTCAAAAAGCTGCACATCAACATCCCTTTTGCAGAAGCTTTGGAAAAAATGCCCAGCTATGTAAAATTCATGAAAGACGTTCTTTCACGAAAACGGAAATTGGAAGATTACGAGACAGTAGCATTGACAGAAGAATGCAGCGCCATCATTCAGAGGAAACTTCCCCCGAAGTTGAAAGATCCTGGCAGTTTCACCATTCCTTGCATCATATGAGAACATAACTTTGGTAAGGCTTTATGTGATTTAGGTGCAAGTATTAATTTGATGCCTTTTTCTATTTTCAGGAAACTACAATTGGAGAAACAATGCCAACTTCAGTCTCTCTACAACTTGCTGATAGAACGCTTGTATTTCCAAGAGGCGTAGTTGAGAATGTGCTGGTCAAGTTGACAAATTCATTTTCCCAGCAGATTTTATTGTCCTTGATATGGAGGAAGACGCAGACGTGCCAATCATCCTCGGAAGACCATTCTTGGCTACAGGTCGAACCATTATTGATGTACAAAAAGGAGAATTAACCATGAGGGTACAGGACCAAGAAGTAACATTCAATGTTTTCAAGGCCATGAATTTCCCAGACGATGAAAAGAAGGAGGAATGTTTCAGACTTGATGTGATACACAGTACCATTCAGAACTCCAATGCAATGCAAAGTTCTACTGACAAACTTAAAACATGTCAATTGCCTGTGGAGCCTGAAGATAAAGCGTCTTTTGTACTGAAGAGCCAATTCTTGCACAACAAGCAACAGAAGAGAAAAAGATCCACCAGCTCAACGAATGGGAAGAATTTCACAAACAGCCTTTTGAGGATGCCAAATTATACAAAGAAAAGGCAAAGAAAAGACATGATGAGAAATTAATGCGCATACAATTGGAACCAGGGCAGAAGGTACTGTTAAACAAATCAAGGGGGAAATTCTTCCCTTGGAAGCCAAAATCACGGTGGTCAGGTCCATTTGTGATCACCAATGTTTTTCCAGATAGAGCCGTTGAGATACATGATCCTGACTCCAACAAAACTTTCAAAGTTAAGAACAGGCGTGTTAAGCACTACTGGGGAGAACCGTTGGAACGACAAAAAGAAAGTGTCACACTTTCAGATTCAGCATAAAGTTCAGGCAGTCACGTCTTGCTGACGACTTAAAACTTAGCGCTCGCAGGGAGGCAACCCATGCAATTTTTGTATATATTGTGATTTGGTGTGATTTACTTTTGTGTGTTTAGTTTTTGCAGATTAAGTCATTTCAAGATGGAAGAAGCTCTCGCAAGTCTTCACAAGCAATTTCCTTCTCTCCCTCAAAAATCTCTGATGAAAGTTTACAAAGCTCGCTTGGAACGAATGAGACTACTAATGATCAAAGGTACTATAAATTCAGCCCGTCATTGCACTCTTGAAGGCATCCTGATTTGAAAAAGAAATACATTAAAAATGGAAGCCACTTCAAGAAGACAAGTTGAAAACATTTGTGTGTTTTGCGGTAGTACTGTTGGTACTAAACCACAATACATAGAAGCAGCACAGGAATTGGGTCGAGTCTTAGCAGTAAGGAATATGCATTTAATATATGGCGGAGGCAATCTTGGACTAATGGGGATCGTTTCAAAAGCCGTACAAGAAGGAGGCAGTCATGTTTTGGGAATCATCCCAAAACCCTTGGCAGAGGCGAATCTTATTGGATCATCAAACGGAGAGGAACTGATCGTGCCAGGTATGTCTGAACGACTGGTAGAAATGATTAACCGTTCTGATGCTTTTATTGCTTTGCCAGGTGGCTTGGGTACATTGGAGGAAATTTTTATAGTACTATCTTGGGCGAACCTAAACATACACCAGAAACCGCTTGGACTACTCAACGTTGATGGATTTTATGATTTTCTTTGTGTGTTTCTTGATGATGCTCGGAGAAATGGGTTCGTGTCAAAACCTATGAAAGAACTCCTCTTTACTGCCAGAACTGCTCCGGATCTAATTGACCAACTCGTAGCCTTTGAACCACAAGTTGACCCTATCATTTCAAAGATAAAATGGTCCGAGGACGATCGTGGTAAGAGGCGTAGGATTAATCTGGATCTTAACCTTTAATTTCCTGTAAAATTTCAACTAATCAGGTACGATTTTCTACACTCTTCTTCTACTTTTTAAGACATTAGGGACAATGTCTCATTTAGGTTTGGGGGTGAGGTATAGTTAATAGTACTTGTTTGTATTGTGTTTTTATTTTTAGTCTAAAATTTTTCGAAAAATACAAAAAAATTTGAAAAATTTTCAAAAATTACAAAAATATTTTGCATTTTTGTGTTTTTATTTTGACTAAAAAGGTGAAAATGGTAAAAGATAGCCGAGTAAGGAATTTCCACGCCTGAGACGTATCTCAAACCTATTTCGAAACAAGTTAACTTTTTATTTCCTTTTGAATTATTTAATTTGTGAATTCTCAATAAACTGACTAAAATGAATCTTCATATGCTCATTTGACAGGTATTATCAACATACATAGTAACATACGGACATGAGCTGTAATTGAAAAGTTTGTAATATTCCGTGCTCTAGTTTAATTGGAGGAAGCATCTATAAATAGTAATGGAATAAAAAAAAATAAAAAAAAATAAAAAATTCTGATGTACAAAAATAAAGTATCTAAGATCCGGGTTATTAAGTCTGTAAGGGTGTTTTAACACCTAGTGCCCTAAAACCAATTGGTTTTGGAGTCATTGCCCAAAGCTTGTTATATGGATCAAAAATGATGAAAAATTTATATATACTTATATATATCTGAAGTCTGAGTAATTAAGTCCTTAGGGGTGTCGTAACACCTGATGCCCTAAAGCCAACTGGTTTGGGAGTCACCGACCTAAAGCTCGCTACATAGATGGAAGATATTGTATATAAATAAAAAATAGAAAAAAAATCAAAGAAAAAATCTGAAAAATCAGAAAAATTATTCCATTGCTATAAAAAGGTGTGAAATCTACTAGAACTTTAGGACAAAAATATTACTCTCTTATCAACTACACTTATGACTGTTGTGGGCAAAAATGAGTTGTTTAATATTATGTTGACTGTGTATATGAAGAATGGTAAAAATAATCGGAGAATTTACTTATTCGGTAATTTGTAAATGAAACAAAACAATTAGTAACTTGGAGTAGAAGTTTCACCTGATTAGTTACTAACTTCTTTATTCTCTTTTCTCTTGTCTTTTTGCTTTTGTGTGCATTAGTTTTACTATCTTTTTACTTTTGTAAAATGTTTATGGGTATCATTGCTGTAAACCCTCACGAGACTACAACTCGTCCACTAGGGACACCTAGGGGTTTAAAGGCTTGTTGCATATGCTAAATGCAACCGTGATCCCTACGAAAATGGCTTAGTGAAATTTTATTATGTTATTTTATTCTGTATTTTGCTCGAGGACTAGCAAAATGTTAGGTTTGGAGGTGTGATGAGTGGTATTTATATCACTATTTCCCACTCATTTAACTTAATATTTTGTATAGTTTCTTGAGTTTTGTGAATATTTTGATGTGTTTTGTGTTATTTTGTAGATAAATAAAGTTTTAGGACATTCTGGAGGTGATTTGGAGCAAAACAGTGAAAATTGGCAAAATAGGGCATTTTGGTAATTTCCAGCGTCGCGCCGCCCAGACCTTCCGCGTCGCGACGCCCAGCATGCGCCGAATCTGCTAACGTGCGCCTGGTCAACTGATCAGGATTTGAGAAGTTTGACTTTGCTAAAATGCGCCGTGCCACGTGTCACCATCACATCCAATCTGCTAACGTGCGCCGTGCCACGTGTCAACATCATATGCTGCCGACACTCAGACTTGACACGTGTCGCCTCGTCATCAGCCATGTCAGCGGTCAACGAGTCAACTTCGCCATGTGTCACACCTCGTCATCAGCCACGTCACAAGGTCAACGAAGTCAACATGCCACGTCAGCATCAGCCAATCACAGCGTGACACGTGTCGCCACGTGTCACAATCCTATTGTGCCGACAATTGCAACACGCGTCTTCGCCACGTCAGCGCCATGTCATCACCACGTCAGCATGACGTCATCAATGATGTCATCACAATAATTGAGTCTTAGCCGCCTTGCCACGTGTCGCGTGAACAGTCAGCCGCCATGCCACGTGTCGCCTTCTCAGCGTGCCACGTCTTACTATTCCAGGGTCGCGACGCTGACCTGGCGTCGCGACGCTGGAACCAAAAATTTCTATAAATACTGCGCGAATTTCATAATTCCGGGTGCCTTTCTCTCTCTCATCTCTTTGATGAAGAGAGAGTTTCTCTCTCTAAAAATATTTTTTTTTTTTTTTTTTTATTTTTTTAGTTTGTAATTTATTTTAATTAACATTTGTAATAATAGTAATTTAGTTTTTACTTTTTACTTTTTACAGTTTTTACTATTCATGAGAAAGTAATTTCCCAGCTAGGGTGAAAGGTAATTCTTTTACTGTTACTATTTAAATTAATCTCCCTTAAAAATAATATATTTACTAATTAAAATACTGATTAATAAAGGATACCGCTATATTGGTCGTTGGCAATTTATTTTAATCTGGTTTAAACCTGACTTAAAAAGGATACCGCTATATTGGTCGGTTGGTAATTTAATTATGGTACCGCCTATATGGCTGGTTGGACTTAATTTGACTTAATCAGGATACCGCTAGATTGGTCGATTGGTAATATTATAACAAGTTTATATATTATTTTATGGGAGATATCTAAATTAGTAGTAGTAAAAGTAATTCTTTTACCTTAGCATTTTATTTTATTTTATTTTACTTTTCAGTTTTACTTTATGTCTTTTACTTTTCAGTATTTTTACTTTATGTCTTTTATTTTTCAGTTATTAGTCCTAGTTATGTGTTGTAACTAAATAGTTATATGGGGTTGTGATGAATTTCACTATCACCGGTTTATAAGGGTTAGATTATAGTTTGGGTATTATAAAGATTTATTTATTGAGTCTTAATCTTAATGCTTTTTATTAATTAGCCATTAATAAAATTGATTAGGTAAACTTAAAATGAACTAGACCTAGGGATTTTAAGTTTAAAACCTTAGACTCAATAACCCACGATCTTCCTTGAGGATAGATAACCCTTTAATAGATTTCCTTACAGGATAGGAATATACCTGTCGGGCGAGGGTAGCCATAATTGGAACTCAATCTTAATGAATCCAGATAATGTGGTTGACATAGGAATATGGTTCAATTGGGTTACACTGGGTATTTGTGTCTGACCATCGACAGATGCTTTCGCATAATTTCGTGTTCCAGGTTAATAAATCAATGTTTTACCCATCTATATAATAATCACTTCATCTTTAAAATGGTATTGGAAGAAATCACAACCCTAGATCTTTGTGTCTTTTGTATTTTCTTTAGTATTTTCTTTTGTCTTTTTATTTATTTATTCATTTAGTAAAGTCATTCAACCAATCAAACAAACAATATCTCTCTTATCCATTTAATTAGATATTTGTAAATAAATAGATTCAACAATTAATAACAACAGTAGGAATTAAGTCCTCGTGGGATCGATATTTTTATACTACTTGAACGATACGTGCGCTTGCGTTATACGTGTGTGTTTACGCCGGTCACCAACCCCTTGTTTTGACGACGGAATTGCGGAGTCATAGCGGCAAGCATTACCGATTGAGCAGTTGCATTATCATCGCTATGAGTCTTCCAAAGCTCTAGCTCAAGCAACTGATAAGGTCAGGGCTTAGGCCCAAGAGGTCGCTTTATAGTATAGAGTAACTTCTTGGATCCCAGAACAATTCTAAGATTCATATCCCAGTCTTGAAAGTTTCTGCCATTAAAGACGTTGTCGCCCATGACAATATCCCTAATGCTTAACTTTCCAGTCATCTTAACCGCAATAGTCCAACTATTCGATTAACGATGCTTCGGTACAGTCTAACTGTTACAAGAAAAAATAATAATGTATTAGTCCAACTAATAAAATAATTGACGAAATAATTTTGAAAGCGCGTAAAGCTAAGTATTTGAATGAAATTGCAAATTCAATATTAGCCTCCCATTATTTATCGGCGAGCCTCTAACCCTCTGTTGAGTGCTTGGGAAACCTAGTTTCCTAGTGGGCTATGATCCCGTTAAATAACACACAACCTTGACTTTGGCCAACAAGTTGTATGATATTTAACTAGGTAGATTTCTAAGATCAATTGGATCTCATCCAATTCCTAGATCCGGTAGGTGGACCTCTAAGTCAGAAACATATATACAATATATATGCCAATATATCCAATATATTTTCTTAACCTTTTCCTCTGAATCAACTAAGCCTTGGATTTGGCACAACAAGCTTAATGATTCCAATTAAGCGGAACCCATTGACTATGTAAAGCTTCGTGATCGATGTCGATGGACAATAAGTGATCTTGACTTTGGCCAATAAATCACAACTTGGACAAGACACCGATATGCAACAAAGCCTTCATGATTCAAACACATCCGCGTTGGACAAAGGTCTTGACTTTGGCCAACAAACCAGTGCCAATCTTGGATCTTGAGTAAGAATCACTCAATGGAAGGAAAACACTTAATATTTTATTGAGGTTATTTCGCGTAAATTGGTAACCAATTTATTATCTTTGTTAAGGTCTCATCATACACCCTTAATCATGCATTCTAAAAACATAATAAGGCGCGTAAATAAAATAATAATGATATGCGGATGGATATCGCACAAATTGTTCCTAGAACAAATCACTCCATTTCCTCTCCCCAGATAGCACTATTCTTACTTCTACCCAATTACATAATACAATAATAGAAACCTCATTAATATTGAGGGGAATTAGGTGAGAAGAGAATACGAAGAATCAAGAGAGATAAGGCTGGACACTCAGGTCCAATTTAATAAATTCTAAATTTACAATAATTTCCAAAATTGCCATTTCCTTTCTAATATCCATCCGATATACATTATTCATTCAACACATCCATGTATTCATTCATATCATGTTATTCAATCTAATCTAATCCAATTAATTAATCTTTGAATTAAGTGATCATCCAATGTTCAAACAACGATTTGATTTGCTCGAGTCCAACTCCTTTGAGAATAAGTACTCGAAGTACGAATTCTTGAATTATATCAAACTACTCTTTAAATCTAATTTAATTCGTATTCAATACTAATTCATTTATTTAATTCCAAATTAAATATCTACACTTTTTAATGCGCTTTAACGACTTAGATTCCAAATCTAATCTAAACGGGTCTCAAAGCCCAATTAACATCCAATGTTGTTTAATTAAAATCCAATGGGCTTTCAATTGATTTCATAAGGCATGGACTGTGGTCAATATGGGTCAAACCCAAATACCAAAGCCCAATTAAGGAATCACCCTTATTTGCCAAGAAACCAATTTCGACCCATTAGGCCCAATTAAACTTTTAAAGCCCCTTTGTTAAACATTAGATTAATTGATTAATTGTGGCAATTACACTTTAATTGGATTAATATGTAATTTGGAATAATGTGTTAATTTATTTGTTGTAATCAGGCTTAATGGGCTTGGTTGGGTCAAGTATGGTTTTGAACAATTGTGTTGGAACCAATTGAGCCTAAAACTATTTCCATAAAGTCCAAACATGAATTTTGGGCCTTTAAAAATTTAATTGGGCCTAATGGGCCTAAATTGATTTTTGGCATAGCGTGATTCCTATTTGGGCCTTGGCATCTTTGGTTTGATCCATAATGGCCAAAGCCCATGCCTAAAGAATTAATTAAAAGCCCATTGGACTTTAATTGAATAGTGTTGGATGCTAATTGGGCCTTTGAGACTCATTTAGATTGGATTTGGAATCCAAGTCTTTAAGGCACAAGAATAAGTGTAGTTATTTAATTTGGAAATAAATATGAATTAGTATTGGATACAATTTAAATTGGATTTAAAATTGTAGTTTGATATAATTCAAGAATATGTACTTTGAGTATTTATTCATAAACGAGTTAGACTCGCGCAAATCAAATCGTTGTATGAACATTGGATGGTCATTAATCAAAGATTAATTAATTGGATTAGATTGATTGATAGCATGCTTTGTGTGAATACTTGGATGTATTTTATTGAATAATGAATATCGGTTGGATATTAGCTTGGTGGGGGAAATTTTGGAAATTGTTGTAAGTATGGTATTTATTTGTTAAATTGGACCTGCGTGTCAAACCTTTCACCTCTTATACTCTTTATATTTCTCTTCTCACCAATTCCCCTCAATGTAAATGATGTTTCTTTTAATGTTATGTAATTGGGTAGAAGTATATAAAGTGCTAGCGGGAGAGAGGAAATGGAGAGATTTGTTCTAGGAACAAATTGTTATATATTCATCCGCATATCATTATTAATTTTATTCGCGCCTTATTATGCTTTTAGAATGCATGTTTAAGGGTGTATGATAAGACCTAATCAAAGATAATAAATTGTTTGCCAATTTACGCGAAAAACCCTCAATATATATTAAGTGTTTTCCTTCCATTGAGTGGTTCACTCTCAAGATCTAAGATTGGCATTGGTTTGTTGGCCAAAGTCAAGATCATTGTCCATCGCGGATGTGTTTGAACCACGAAGGCTTTATTACATATCGCATGTCTTGGGCAGTTGTGATTTGTTTGCCAAAGTCAAGGTCACTTATGTACATCGACATGGATTACGAAGCTTTCCCAATGTCAATGGGTCCCGCTTAACTGGAATCATTAAGCTTGTTGAGCCAAAGCCAAGGCTTAGTTGATTCAGAGGAAAAGGTTAGGAAATATATATTGGATATATATCTCAGACTTGGAGGTCCACCTAACGGATCTAGGAATTGGAGGGGATCCAATTGATCTTAGAGATCTAGCTAGTTAAGTTTCATACAGCTTGTTGGCCAAAGTCAAGGTTTTGTGTTATTTAACGGGATCATAGCCCACTAGGAAACTGGGTTTCCCGAGTACTCCACAGAGGGTTAGAGGATCGCCAAAAAATAGTGGGAGGCTAGTATTAAATTTGCAATTTCATTTAAATACTTGCCAATACGCGCTCTTTTATTTTATCATAGTTATAAATATATTAGTTGGACTAATATTGAAAATTTCTTTCTTTGAACAGTTAGACTGTACAAGACACTACTCCACTTGTAGTTGGTTATATAGTTGGACTATAGTAACCATTGCATTTTGAGTGTACCCGAAATCGTTCATTGGATAGTTAGACTATTGCAATCGAGATGGCTGGAATGATTAGCGTTAGGGACATTATCATTGGCGATAATGTCTTTAACGACTCCAATTTTTCCAGATTGGGAGATGAATCTCAGGATAGTCCTGGGAGCCGAGAAGTTAGTCTATGTCATAGAGAAACCTCTCGGGCCTGAGCCCGGAGTTGAGCAAACAATATAGCATGAGTTTTGGAAGACTCATCATGCTGATAACTTTAGCGCTCAATCCGTAATGCTTGCCGCAATGACTCCTCAATTTCATCGTCAGAACAAAGGATTGGATTCTTATAGTATGATGTTGAAATTGAAGGATCTTCACAGATCTAATCTTAGATCTCAGAAGCATGAGTTTCGAAAGAAGCTCTTTTGCTCGCGTATGTTAGAGGGTACATCTATCGAGCACTATATGTCGCAGATGATTGCTGACATCGAATAGCTAGGTCAGCTGGGCATAACCTTCGATGCCGAGACTTCCATAGATTTGATGTTACAGTCTCTGCTTGAGTACTGGGCAGGTTCGTCATGAACTACAACATGATGAACCAAGAGAAAACTCTTGGAGAGTTAATGGCTATGCTCAAGCAGGCAGAGCCAGAGCTTTTAAAGGGCAAGAAGCGCGAGGCGCACCTTACTTTGACATCCCAGATGGCCAAGGCTTGGCCGAAGGCTTATGAGGGTGTGAAGAAAATGAAGAAAAAGGGCAAGGCTAAATCATCACAGTCTTCTAGGAAAACTAAGGACATATCCCAAGACGTCTACCTATATTATGGAAAATGGGGTCACTGGAAGCGTGACTGCCATGAGTACAAGGCGGAGTTGGAGGAAGTGAAGACGGGCAAGGCTCCGGCTTTAGGTGTGTTTGTTATAAACATGTCCACTACTAGTTTTAAAAATTGGATTTTTGATTCTGGATGTGGTACTCACATATGTACTTGTGTGCATGATCTCCTGATTAGCAGGATACTGGCTTCAGGCGAGATCGACCTACGAGTCGGAAACAGGACAATAGTCGTTGTTTTGGCCGTTGGGACCTATGTTTTGTATCTGCCATTGGGGCATGTAATTACATTATGTGACTGTTATTTTATACCTAGTTTGACTAAGGAACATCATCTCTGCATTTTGTTTAACCCGTTGCAGGTGTACCTTTGTAGGTGTTTAGTATATAAAGATAATATTTTGATATGTACAGAAGATGTTAATGATGGTCTTTATATTTTGAATATAAATGAATCTCTAACATATAACATGACAAACAGAAGGCTCAAACTAAGTAACACATATGAAACTAATTTGTGGCATTGTCGTCTGGGATGCATTAATAAGACTCGTATATCCACTCTTTGGAAGAATGGATACTTGGACAGATTTTATTCCAATTCAAATGACGTCTATGAATCTTGTTTATTAGACAAAATGCCTAAAACACCTTTTAGCGGTAAAGGTGTATGTGCCACCGAACTGCTAGCCCTCGTTCATTGTGACGTATATGGGCCCATGTCTAGCTAGGCTAGAGGTGGATATATATGCTGTTGAGAAATCTCTAAGTCTCGAGGATCGATTATCAAGCAAGAAACATACATGTGAATACACGAGGAAGTTACAGAATACTTACATCGAGCGGTTGAGTGATGCGACGAACACGAAAAAACTTTTCTGCCCTTCTTGGTGGTCACGGTAGTTCACTGGTTTGGTGTCCTCCAAATTCGGCAATGGTCCTCCATGCAAGCTCAAAGCTTTGTGATGAAATTCCATGCTCATAAGTGGGTTTCCCTATCACCTTCGCAAGACCCTTTTGTGTGCTAGCACTCTTGATTTTTGCCACAAAAATCACTTTTTCCTTCTCCATGACTCACGGCAGTGAGCTATGAAAAGAAGAAGAAATTTCAGCCCATTGGGCGTGAATGGGAGAGGAAGAAAGAGAAGAGAGAGTTAAGTGTTGGTTGGTAGCAAAATTGTGTATCTAATACACTTTATTAATTTCAAAAATCATTTACCATTTTTTTTCCAAAAAATCAAATGGCATTTAAGCTTTGCCAACCACTACATCAACTATTCACATCACTCAATCAATCAAGTGACAAGTTATCACATCACTCAAAGTGACTAATGATTTGATGCTTGATGTGACTAGTGATTTGACGCTTGATGTGACTTTCGTGCCACACTCGAATTCGAAATGCGAATGCGCTCGAAAACACTCCCGGGCTCGGGTTCGCTAATTCCAAATTAACGATTTTTCCGTTGCGACGTAATTAAACGATTATGCCTAGCGAAATCACTATTCATGTTGCTAACGAATTAATTCTAAATTAACTCGTTCACCAGAATTAAAATATAATTTTAATTTCCGCGTCGAAATCCAATTTCGTATAATATATCAAATATATTATTCTATCTATTAATTCCAAATTAATCGTTTTCTCTCTTTAAATGATATTTTACCCTAGATAAAATATCTCCGCAATTAATCCTAGATTAATTTTCTCTCTTATCTAATTATTCCCAGATTAATTAAGTGTGAGTCATACGTCATCGGTGAATCTTCGGGAAGCGACTCATGAGATCCCCGGATATGTTGGCAGTAAATCCAGTCGTCGGACTATCCGAACATGTATGTACCTAGTACTACGTTTGTACCGATTTACAGACAAACAAGGTTGGCTTCTAGCAAAGCGCCATTCCTCTCAATTCTCTAGAAATATCCTTACAGGAATATGTGATCTATATCAGGCGTAGTATACGTAGTATTGCGTATTTCGATCAAGCATTGGATGTCACGTGCAAGGCTTGGGGCTCGAAATATGTCTGCCCCGTACGAAGCACATATCGGACCTCTGGTAACTAGTCTCTATAATCAGATAAATATAACCTAGTCATTTTATCCCGATAGCTGCAGCATTTAAGAGAACGAGTTCCGTATCCTACGTGATTATCATCTCTGTTGGTATCTATAATTAGTCCCAAAGAAAGATTAAGCCATAGAAATTCAAATAACATACATGCAAAGCTACAAACATGGCAGAATCATACTTACTAAGCTTTGTGACGAAAATGGTGAAGACAATCCTTGAGTCTTCAAGGTGGAAGTTTCGGCCAAGCAAGAAGATGGAGAGAAGCTTCAAGTCTTCAAGTGTTCCAAGCTCCAAGGTTGTTTCCCTATCACCTCTTTTGATCCTTCAATGTGCTAGCAAAAATGGAGAAGATGAAAACAATTTTCTGCCCTTGTTGGAAGAAGCTCACGGCGTGCGTGAAGAAGAAGGAGAGGAGAGTGAGAGACTTTTCAATTTTCTTGTTCTCTTTTGTTTCAAAAACCGTGAGTAGCAAATGAAAAGCAATGATAAGATATCAAATACCAAAATGAATTTTTAATTAAAAAACCCTTCAAAAACCGTGAAAGGTTTTACCTCCAAAGGAAAATTCATCATATGCCATCATTATCTCACATTGAGAATAGAGACAATGTAGCATCCCATAAAGGTGACTAGATACATCCATCATCTATTCGTGTCAAGTAATAGGATATCGCGATTGATTTGAGTATTTCACCCGTTTCAAAATACGAATGTGTCCGCAAACAATTTCGGGCCCAAATTCGCTAATTCCGAATTAACGAATTTCCGTCGCGATGAGAATTAAATAATTACGCCTAGCGGAATTATTATTCAGATCGCTAACGAATTAATTCCAAATTAATTCGTTTGCCCGAATTAAAATCCGATTTTAATTCCGCGTCGAAATCTAATTTCGTTTAATATATCGAATATATATTTTATCGATTATTCCAAATTAATCGTTCTCTCTCTCCTAATAGGCATTTTATCCAAGATAAAGTTTCTCCGTAATTAATCCAAGATTAATAAAGTTCGAATCAGACATCATAGGTGAATCTTCAGGAGCGACCCAAGAGATCTCTGGATATGTTGGCAGTAAATACGGTCGTTGGATAATCCAAACACGTACGTACCTCGTACTACGTTTTTTACCGATTTACAAGACAAGGTTGGCTTCTAGCAAAGCGCCATGCCTACCCAATTCTCCAGAAATATTCTTACTGGAATATTAGATCTTTATCAAGCGTAGTATACCGTAGTATCGCGTACATCGATCCAGTATCGGACGATCACATGTTAGGTCTGGGGCTGGAAATGTGTCTGCCCCGTACGAAACATATATCAGATATCAAACAACTAGTCTCTTTAAATCGGACAATCCTGACCTGGTCATATTGTCCCGACGGTTGCAACCTTTTATAGAGTACTAGTTCTGTATCCTGCGTGATCATCATCTCCATATGTCTGAAGTGATACTTCCATCTTGACATCACATCCAGTACACTACGATTCTCGATAACCCACGAAGAGGCGTACACAGAACCGATTAAAGCCCCGAACCACCAAAACCAAAGTTTACCGATTGTCGCAAGTACTAGCGATGCAAGTCTCAGGTTAAGACCATATACACCTACCCTGATGCGGCCTCCCATAGACACGCAGACATACTACCAATGGGATTCCGCGGGGTCTATCCAGAGCGAAGCTGTTTTCGTACCATCGGTAAAACAAAACCTCCTATCGCACTTGCATAAGTATCCAATACTTAAATATATGAGAACTATGCCGTTGTGCTATCACAACGTGCACAAGTGCAATACTAGTCTATTCCGCATTATCGATGTCCGATCTCGATAATACTCCGACTAGGGATATTTAATGATTAAACCTTTTTGTATTGATACGGTCTCATATCATCTCAATACGGAATTAATCATATGGACTTTTGCCATCAATATATCAAAGTAAATAATTTACAAAACGACAAAAGGCAATTTCATGATCACATAGTTTAATTTGTACAATAATACAATATCATTTACAAAACAGTTACGCTATGGGTCATAATGTCTAAGAATCTCCCACTTGGCCTATAGCCAGTCACTCAAGCATCTAATACCTAAACTATGTATATGTCGTTCAAACACTTGCTGAGAACAGCCTTCGTCAGCAGATCTGCAATGTTGTCATCTCTGATGCGACCTTCTCGACCTTTACATCGCCAACGATGTATAATCTCCCGAATCAGATGGTAACGCCGAAGAACATGCTTGGATCGTTGATGAGACCTTGTTTCCTTAGCTTGTGCTATAGCCCCCGTTATTGGCACAATACAATGGCACGGGCTCAGCAGCTAACGGAACTACTCCTAATCCGATTAGGATTTTCGGATCCAAACTGCCTCATTTGCTGCTTCTGATGCAGCTATATACTCCGCTTCAGTTGTTGAATCGGCAACAGTATCTTGCTTGGAAGATTTCCAGCTCACGGCTCAGCTGCTCCGTTATTCAAACAAAAATGTACCCTGATTGTGACTTGAAGTCGTCCTTGTCGGTTTGGAAACTTGCATCGGTGTACCCAGACACCTCAAGTTCTCCACCTCCATAAATTAAGAAAGCATCCTTAGTTCGTCTAAGATACTTAAGGATATTCTTAACAGCCATCCAGTGACCTTCACCTGGATCGGCCTGATAGCGACTGCACATGCTCAAAGCGTATGACACATCAGGTCGCGTATATATCATGGCATACATGATCGATCCGACTGCCGAGGGCGAACGGTATCCGACTCATGTTATCTCTCACTTCTTTAGTCTTAGGACACATGTCCTTAGACAGAAGGATACCACGTGACATTGCATCACCCTTTTCCATTGAGGACATGATTGGCATCAATCCATTCTTGGATTGATCCATGTTGAATCGCTTCAACCTTTGTCAATATATGTACTCTGGGAGAGTCCAAGCACCTTTCTAGATCTATCCGGTAGATTCTTTATTCCCAGAATAAAGGCTGCTTCTCCCAGATCTTTCATGGAGAATTTTAATGAAGCCAAGCTTTCAACACGTTCACCCCACGTGGCATGGGAATGTCATTGCCTATAAGCAATATGTCGTCGACATAAAGGACAATAAAAGTCAGTGCTCTCTCCCACTACCTTCTTGTATCACAAGGGTCATCATCGTTTTGTACGAAATCATTTTCTTTTATGATCTCATCAAAACGCTGATTCCATGACCGTGATGCTTGCTTCAATCCATAAATGGATCAATTTAACTTACAAAAAACCTTGTTTGCAAGTCTAGGTACGATAAAACCGTCAGGCTGTTGCATATAAACATCCTCCAAAAGGTTTCCGTTAAGGAAAGCGGTTTTAACGTCCATCTGCCATATCTCGTAATCGAAATATGCAGCTATTGCAAGCATTATCCGAATGGATTTAATCATGGCAACGGGTGAGAAAGTTTCGTCATAATCAATACCATATTGCTGACGATACCCCTTTGCTACAAGCCTAGCTTTGTACGTTTGCACGTTGCCATCCATGTCGGTCTTCTTCTTGAAGATCCATATGCATCCAATAGGCTTTACGCTTTCTGGTGCATCAACCAGTGTCCAAACTTGGTTGGCGTACATGGAATCCATCTCGGACTTAATGGCTTCTTGCCATAAAGCGGAATCAATATTCTGTATTGCTTCCTCATACGTAGTCGGTTCATTATCCTCAATAACATTAATATCTACATGAGGCGAGATCAGGAACCCATACCTCTCAGGTACTGTCCTGACTCTCTCCGACCTACGCGGTCCTTGTGTATATGAAGATTGTGGTACAGACTCATCCTGGATGGTCTGTTTATGTTCCGTCGTTGATTCATTGCCAGGAACAGTATAACTACTATTTCATCGAGCTCCACTTTCCTCCCACTTACCACTGCATCTAGAATTCCTTCTCAAGGAAAATGCATGTAGAGCAACAAATACTTTGTTCTCTTGTGGGTGATAGAAGTAATATCCTTTGGTTTCCTTAGGATATCCCACGAAAAGGCATTTATCTGATTTGGGTTCTAGTTTGGTACCTTCCAAACGTTAACATATGCCCAGCATCCCCAAATCTTCAGGAAAGAGAAACCTGGTTTTCCTCCTTGTCCATATCTCATATGGAGTCTGTTCAACAGACTTTGACGGAACCTTATTCAAAATAAGTAATGCACTATTTAAAACGTATCCCCAGAAGGATATAGGTAGCTCAGTGCGACTCATCATCGACCTTACCATGTTTAACAAGGTACGGTTTCTCTCCGTTCAGAGACACCGTTTAATTGCGGTGTTCCAGGAGGAGTCCACTGTGAAAGAATACCATTTTCTTTCAAGTAATCTTGAAACTCATAACTTAAGTATTCGCCACCACGGTCCGACCGCATGTCTTAATACTCTTGCCTGTTTGTTTTTCTAATTCGTGTCGAAACTCTTTGAATTTCTCAAAAGTTTCCGACTTGTGTCTCATTAGATACACATAACCATAACGAGATGCATCATCCGTAAAGGTTACGAAGTAATGATATCCACCTCTAGCCTGGCTAGACATGGGCCCCACATACGTCACTATGAACGAGGGCTAACAGTTCTGTGGCACGTTCACCTTTACCACTAAAAGGTGATTTAGGCATTTTGCCTAAAAGACAAGATTCGCAGACATCATATGAATTAAGATCAAATCCATCCAAGTACCCACTCTTCGAAGTGGGGATATGCGAGTCTTGTTAATGTGTCTTAGACGACAATGCCACATGTAAGCTTCATCTTTTAGATTACTCTCCTTTTGAGCCTTTTTTTTGTTATTTTATGTTTAGGAGATTCATTTATATTCAAAATATAAAGCCATTATTTGCAACAGCAGTGCAAATTTCTGCATCATTTTTATATAAATAACACCCAGTGTTTCTAAATACAAAAGTGTACCCATGCTGGGTTAACAAAGATACCGATATAATATTCCTAGTCAAACTAGGTATATAATAACAGTTCAAAAGTTTAAGCATATGCCCCGAGGGCATTCCAAAACAAAAGTCCCTACAGCACCAAAACAGCAACTGGAGTTCCGTTTCCGACTCGTAGTTCAATCTCCCCTGAAGCCAGCATCCTGCTATTCTGCAGATCCTGCAAATCAGTACATATATGCGTAGCACAACCAGAATCAAAAATCCAATTTTTAAAACTAGAAGTAGTCATATTTATCTCAATAACAAACATACCAGAGGCTAGTGCCTTGCCTGCCTTGATATCCTCCTTGTGTCCCTTGCCCATTCGGCAGTCACGTTTCCAGTGACCCTTCTTGCCGCAGTTGAGGTAGACATCTTGAGACTTGTCCCTTGGCTTCCCAGAAGCTTTTGTCAACTTGCCTTTACCCTTTTCTTATGTTTCTTCTTCTTACTCCTCCAGTAGCTTTGGCCCAGCCTTTGCCTCTGAGAGGTCGATGCAAAGTGCGCCTCGCGCTTGCCCCCTTTTTGGAGTTCTTTTTCAGACTCCTTCAGATGGATAATAGCTCTCCAAGAGTGTCATCCGTATCCATCAACTTTATAGTTGATTATGATTTGTCTCCAAGTATCAGGAAGTGACTGTAAGATCAATCTATGGTCAGCTCAGCCTCCAAGACTCCCCATATTGGCCAACTCATCAATATCGGCGATCATTGAGCCCCGTGGGGCCGCAACTGATGCGCCTTCAGTCATTCGGGCGCGGAAGAGTTTCTTCACCAACTCATATCTCTCCATCCGCTTATTGGAGCGGGTGGAGATCTCGCAGTCTAGCCATCATATTATAAGGATCCAAGTCCCTATTTTGGCGACGAAAGTGCTGAGTCATCGAAGCTAACATAATAGCATGAGCTGTGTCACAATCATTGCTGTGAGTTTTCCATAACTCCAGCTCAAGTGGGTCATTGGGCTTAGGCGGGAGAGGATCTATCTGTATAGTGTACAGCATCTCTCAGCTCCAATGACTATCCTTAGGTTCATTTCCCAATCAGCGAAGTTTTTGCCCTTAAAGACATTGTCACCCATGATGATGTCTCACCATTTCCCTTGCTTGCCATCTCAATACGATAGTCCAACTATCTAGTTAACGATAAAATGGGTACAGTCAAACTGTCACAAAAATAACAATGTATTAGTCCAACTAATTATTTTAATAAATAGACGAAATAAATTTGAAAGACGCGTAAGGCTAAGTATCTGAACGAAATTGCAAATTCAATACTAGCCTCCCATTATTTTTATCAAGTCTCTAACCCTCTGTTGAGAACTCGGGAAATCCTATTTCCTAGTGGGCTAGGATCCCGTTAAATAACACACAATCTTGACTTTGGCCAACAAATTGTATGCTATTTAACTAGGTAGATCTCAAAGATCAATTGGATCCAATCCAATTCCTAGATCTGGTTAGGTGGACATCCAAGTCCAAAACATATGTATATTACTTATGTCAATGTATCTAATACATTATCCTAACCATATCCTCCGAATCATCTAGGCCTTGGCTTTGGCACAACAAACCTAATGATTCCGGTTAAGTGGGACCCATTGACAAGGAAAGTTTCGTAATCAATGTCGTTGGACAATAAGTGATCTTGACTTTGGCCAACAAATCACAACTTGGACAAGACACCGATGTGGAACAAAACTCTCATGATTCAAGTACATCCTCAATTGACAAAGGTCTTGACTTTGGCCAACAAACCAATGCCAATTTGGATCTTGAACAAGAATCATTCAATGGAAGGATAATTGCTTAATATAAATTGAGGGATTTTGCGTAATTGGCAACCAATTTATTATCTTTGTTAGGTCTCATCATCATACACCCTTAAGCATGCTTCTCTAACATCATAAAGTGCGTAAAGTAAATTAATAGTGATATACGGATGGATATATAAAACAACTTGTTCCTAGAACAAATCACTCCATTTCCACTCCCCCGCTAGCAATATTCTACTTCTACCCAATTACATAATACAATAAGAGAAACCTCATTTACATTGAGGGGAATTAGGTGAGAAGAGAATACAAAGAGAAAAAAGAATAAGGCTGGACACGCAGGTCCAATTATAAATTCTAAATTTACAATAATTTCTAAAATTACCCTTTCCCTTCTAATATCCATCCGCTATACACTATTCATTCATCACATACATGTATATTCATTCAAGACATGCTATACAACCAATCTAATCCCATTAATTAGTCTTTGTTTAAGTGATCATCCAATGTTCAAACAATGGTTTGATTTTGTGCGAGTCCAACTCGTTTGAGAATTAGTACATAAGGTACGAATTCATGAATTATATCGAACTACCCGTTAAATCCAATTTAAGTCGTATTCAATGCTAATTCAATTTATTTAATTCCAAATTAAATATTTACACTTTTAATGTGCTTTTAAAGATTAGATTCTAAATCTTATCAGATTGGGTCTCCAAGCCCAACTAACATCCAATGTGTGTTTAATTAAAGTCCGATGGGCTTTCAATTGATTTATCAACGCTTGGGCTTTGGTCAATGTGGGTCAAACCCAATTACCAAGCCCAAATAAGGAATCACCCTTAAGTGCCATAAAATCAATTTCAAGCCCATAAGGCCCAATTAAACATAAAAGCCCATTAATTAAATTTTAATATTCCAAATTTTAAAATTCAATTGATTAAAGTGTAATTGCATGATTAATTCATTAAACCAAATATTTCAAAAACACCAATTTAATATTAATCATCAATTTTTCAAAACACTTGTCTAACATTTATTTGAACAAAAAATCAAGTCCTTTAACATGTCATGTTGTATTCGGCCAAGAGGGATTTTTGCGGTTCGATTGTTTTTCAATCCAATTGAATCACTAATCTACATCCCGTATTGATTTTAAGTCATCTAATGAACTTGAAAGCAAAAAATCCAATAAGTGAAAGGATCTCCATTTTCGGTCAATCAACAATTTTGGTTAAAAATTCATCCAATGCATTTTTCTCAAAATTGATCATGTAATACATCATATTACATACATATAAGCATACAAATCATCTAATGAACTTGTGCATGCAAAATACCAAACCAGTAAAATGACCTACACATTCGGCCAAGGCATCAAATTTTGGGAAAAAATTATCCAATGCATTTTTCTCAAAATTAATCATGTATTATATCATATATCATATATATAATCATGCTTAAGTCATCAATTAACTTGTGCATGAAAAATTCCAAACCAATGGAAACACCTCCACATTCGGCCAAGACAACCACTTTGGGGAAAAATCATCCAATGTATTTTTCTTAAAATTGATCATGTAATATATCATATAACATACATATAAGCATACTTTAGCATCCAATTTCACAAGAACATGCTTCAATCAATTTTCCCCAAATTAACCCTAATGTATTTATGCTTAAACAGGCTCCATGATACCATTGTTGGTTTCTATAATTAGTCCCAAAGAAAGATTAAGCCATAGAAATACAAATAACATACATGCAAAGCTAGAAACATGGCGGAATCATACTTACTAAGCTTTGTGACGAAAATGGTGAAGACAATCCTTGAGTCTTCAAGGTGGAAGTTTCGGCCAAGCAAGAAGATGGAGAGAAGCTTCAAGTCTTCAAGTGTTCCAAGCTCCAAGGTTGTTTCCCTATCACCTCTTTTGATCCTTCATGTGCTAGCAAAAATGGAGAAGATGAAAACAATTTTCTGCCCTTGTTGGAAGAAGCTCACGACGTTCGTGAAGAAGAAGGAGATGAGAGTGAGAGACTTTTCAATTTTCTTGTTCTCTTTTGTTTCAAAAACCGTGAGTAGCAAATGAAAAGCAATGATAAGATATCAAATACCAAAATGAATTTTTAATTAAAAAACCCTTCAAAAACCGTGAAAGGTTTTCCCTCCAAAGGAAAATTCATCATATGCCATCATTATCTCACATTGAGAATAGAGACAATGTATCATCCCATAAAGGTGACTAGATACATCCATCATCTATTCGTGTCAAGTAATGAGATATCGCGATGTGATTTGCGGATTCCACCCGTTTCAAAATACGAATGTGTCCGCAAACACTTTCGGGCCCAAATTCGCTAATTCCGAATTAACGAATTTCCGTCGCGACGAGAATTAAATAATTACGCCTAGCGGAATTATTATTCAGATCGCTAACGAAATAATTCCAAATTAATTCGTTTGCCCGAATTAAAATCCGATTTCAATTCCGCGTGGAAATCTAATTTCGTTTAATATATCGAATATATTATTTTATCGATTAATTCCAAATTAATCGTTCTCTCTCTCCTAATAAGGCATTTTATCCAAGATAAAGTTTCTCCGTAATTAATCCAAGATTAACAAAGTTCGAATCAAACATCATAGGTGAATCTTCAGGAAGCGACCCAAGAGATCTCCGGATATGTTGGCAGTAAATACGGTCGTTGGATAATCCACACACGTACGTACCTCGTACTACGTTTTTACCGATTTACAAGACAAGGTTGGCTTCTAGCAAAGCGCCATGCCTACCCAATTCTCCAGAAATATTCTTACTGGAATATTAGATCTTTATCAAGCGTAGTATACCGTAGTATCGCGTACATCGATCCAGTATCGGACGATCACATGTTAGGCCTGGGGCTGGAAATGTGTCTGCCCCGTACGAAACATATATCGGATATCAAACAACTAGTCTCTTTAAATCGGACAATCCTGACCTGGTCATATTGTCTCGACGGTTGCAACCTTTTATAGAGTACTAGTTCTGTATCCTGCGTGATCATCATCTCCATATGTCTGAAGTGATACTTCCATCTTGACATCACATCCAGTACACTACGATTCTCGATAAACCAAGAAGAGGCGTACACAGAACCGGTTAAAGCCCCGAACCACCAAAACCAAAGTTTACCGATTGTCGCAAGTACTAGCGATGCAAGTCTCAGGTTAAGACCATATACACCTACCCTGATGCGGCCTCCCATAGACACGCAGACATACTACTAATGGGATTCCGCGGGGTCTATCCAGAGCGAAGCTGTTTTCCGTACCATCGGTAAAACACAACCTCCTATCGCACTTGCATAAGTATCCAATACTTAAATATATGAGAACTATGCCGTTGTGCCATCACAACGTGCACAAGTGCAATACTAGTCTATTTCGCATTATCGATGTCCGATCTCGATAATACTCCGACTAGGGATATTTAATGATTAAACCTTTTTGTATTGATACTGTCTCATATCATCTCAATACGGAATTAATCATATGGACTTTTGCCATCAATATATCAAAGTAAATAATTTACAAAACGGCAAAAGGCAATTTCATGATCACATAGTTAATTTTGTAATAATACAATATCATTTACAAAACAGTGACGCTATGGGTCATAATGTCTAACATTTCCACTATGACTGGAGTGATACTTCCGTCTTGACATCACACCCAACAACTACGATTCTCACTATACACAGCAGAGGTGTACACAGAACATGTAAAGCCCCGGACGACCTAAAACCCAAAAGTAATTGATTGTCGCAAGTATTAGCGGTGCAAATCTTAGGTTAAGACCAAATACACCTACCCTGTTTCGGACTTCCATAGACACATAGTCCAATACCAATGGAATTCCGAGGGGTTATCCAGAAGCCAACAAAGTTATTTTCTGTACATCGGTAAAACAAACCTCCTACTACATTGCATGAGTATCCTATACCCAAATAATGAGAACTATGCCATTATGCCCTCACAACGGCCCAAGTGTAATACTATTTCTTTTTCGCATTACGATGTCCAATCCGATAATACTCTGACTAAGGATCTTTTAATGATTAAACCTTCGTGATTGATACTTGTAGGCATTGCATTTTTACACATTAGCCCAATGAGGAGTCTCGTATGGAGGCAACTACTTCTTTAGTCATGAAAGTCGCGGGAAACGGACGTTGGAAGGGTAAAGTTGGAAAATAGAATTTTGGATGGATTTAATCTCGTTGTTTAGCTCGGCTTCGGCTGCTTGTTGGACTTCCGTTTCAAAGCTCACCTTAGGCCCAAAACTCCCATAGACCACATACCTAACCCAAACCAAGCCCAAATAGCCAAGTCAAACCAAGTCAAACCAAATCCATGCCCAAAAGATGTGATTCACGCCCAAAGCCCCTTTATTTAGGTATATGTATTTATCACATGTTTAAATCTTGTTAAATCCTTACCTAAATAAAAGAAATCAAATCAAATCATTACCAAATCAAATCCAATCCCAAATCCTAATTAGGAGATGCATTCCTTATTAGAAATCAATTAGGAGATTCCTTCCTAATCTAATTAGGAAAGTCTTCTCTCTTTGCCTATAAAAAGAGGCTTTCACCCCCCATTCAAAACCCTGGCTCATACACCTCTCTCACACGCCTAAAGCATTCTCTTAAGCCTCCATTGCACGCCCAAGCATCCCCCTGAAGCCTCCATTGCTGAGCCTTTAAGATCCAATAGCCTCCATTGCCGCATCTTCCCTCCATCATCAACACCCTTCACGCCCAAGCCCTAAACTTAACCCTCCATTGCCGAGTTCCAGCCCCCATTCACAGCCTTAAAACACCCTCAAATAAACCTTATTCACAGCCCTAAAGTCGCACTAAACACCCTCCAAACACAGCCCCATTCGCAGCCCCAAAACAGTCCCTGAAAACACCCCACTGCACCTGTAAACTGCCGCAGTTCACCTTCTGTTCTGGTCGGTTTTTGTTGCGTCCTTAGCCCCCAAAACCGTCCTAAAATCACCTAAACACCATCCCCAAAACCTCCATAAAGTTTCCCTAAAAAATCCCCACAAACGCACCTCCATAAGCCTTCAAAATCACCCAAAACAGTCCCTGAAAACACCCCACTGCACCTGTGAACTGCCGCAGTTCACCTTCTGTTCTGGTCGGTTTTTGTTGCGTCCTTAGCCCCCAAAACCGTCCTAAAATCACTTAAACACCATCCCCAAAACCTCCATAAAGTTTCCCTAAAAAATCCTCACAAACGCACCTCCCTAAGCCTTCAAAATCACCTAAAACAGTCCGCTAAACCATCAAGACAGTGACCTGAAACGTAGCAGCGAAGCAGCCGCGAAACGGACTTGAAACAGCAGCCCGAACAGCAAAATATCGAGGAAAGACGTTGAGTTGGTGAACTAAAAGAGTAGCGGATCATTCACCCTTCCAACGGACGTGTAACGCCCTTTCTTAGACGACAAAAGAGGTTAGACCTGAGGGCACCTTTTACCTATCTTCTTTATTCTTTATTTTATTTTACTTTGATATATAATTGCATGAGAGTCGTTTGAGGCATGATTTGATTGTTGGATGGGCGGGACATGTGTTCCCTTTTGTGGTATATAGGATGGAAACCCGGACGTAAATTCCGTAGCCGAATCCGAATGGACGGTAGTGCGGTTTGTACTCGGGATACAACGCCACGTACCACTTAAGAGACATATGTTTTGTCCCATCCAAACTTGTATTTGAGCATGTTATAGTCTTTAGGTTATTTGTTTATTATTTGAAGCATGGTTTAATTTAATTTGTTATTTATTTGTTAAAGCATGTTTAGGTTGTTCACTATGCATGTTCTTAGTTTATGATGCGTTTGGGTAATGATTCGTACATGTTGATTTAATGGTTTAATATGCTTGTTGTGTTACATTGCGTGGAATTATTTGGATGAAAGCATGTTAGATCTAAGTACCCTTGAGCATGATTATTGGATAGGTGCGGTTGATTTAGTGCACAAATTATATCATCACAATGACATAAGTAAGGGACCATTCCGAACCCAACGGTTTGAGGTCTTCCCTTGCGAGGGGTGAGTGCGGCCTTAAATCTTTGTCCCGGTTCACACCGGGTGGCGACTCCATGTTATTTCGTACTCCCAACTAGGCCGCGAGCCTAGAACAGCGTCGCCCAAGTTCTGTTGTCTACAGTCTGGCGACTCCACTGGGGATTTTAGAGAATCGGCCTCGAAATCATGTCTTGTGATGTGTATAATTTGTGCATTAGTTGACCATTTCTATAGTGGGTTGAGGGGGTTAATCAAAGGCTTTGTTGAAGCTAGGTGATGGTTGGGTGTCTTCCTTCACTCACTACCCTTCGGGAAAAGCTGTGAAGGCACCTAGATAAATCATTACTTGTAGCTCGTTGTGACATACTAGTTTGGAGGACTCGTTGTTTATTCCTGACACCAAGCGATAAGAGCCTAAGGGGCTTGGGTACTTAAGAGAGCCTCGCTCCACCTTCCCTCTGGGGAATCTACAACGGGAAATCCATTCGATAGTTAGTCACACACTGTAACTCGTTGGCACGTACCGTAAGGTATAAAAAAGGTGCACTCACTTGGTCGCTTGAACCCTTGAGTGGGGAGTCCTAGTTGTGGGTAATCCTTCGTCAAACGAGAGCCTTTGTCCGCGCCCCGTGAACCCACTTGTGAAACTTAGCCTTGAAAGAACCGGTAGTTATTTATTTATTTTTTGTTGTGTGTTGGACCGCCGTCATTTGGATCCAGTTGGACCTTTTGTCAAAAGATGTGAACTTGTTGGGCCATTTAAACTGGGGCAAGTTTGTGTCCTTTGACAGTTGGGCCAAAAGCTTCTAAAATGCCGGTGGGCCACTTTGTGAATGGGCCTTTTATCATTTGAAGTTATTTAGCCGTATCATTGTAAAGTGTAAACCTGTTGGGCCTTTTCAACTGGGACAAGTTTGCACCGCGCGATGGTGTGATTAAATACTTTAAAATGATAATGGGCCAAGTAGTTTAAAGTTTCTTTTTTTTATCTATTACATGCATCGCATACATCTCATGCATCTCATGCATACATGCATCATGTTAACCCTTGTGTCTTAAAAGCCATCATGGATACCCGTTGGGTTAGAAAAAAAGAAGTCAGAGCATTCCTTGGGAAAATCCAGTATATCAGTCGGTTCATTGCAAAGTTGACGTCAGTGTGTGAGCCTATCTTCAAGTTGTTAAGGAAAGATCAGCCGGTAAAGTGGAACGAGCAGTGTCAGGAAGCATTTGACAGAATAAGGGAATATTTGGTGAAGCCTCCCGTTCTGAAACCTCCGAGACAGGGAAGACTTTGGTGCTTTATCTGGCTATTGAACCCGAAGCGCTGGGGGCGATGATGGTACAAGCCGATGAGACAGGAGTGAGCACGCCATCTACTACCTCAGTAAGAAGCTGCTTCCGTACGAAGCTCGCTATCAAGAAGTGGAAGATTTGTCTAGCAGTAGTATGGGTGTCCAGAAATTGCGCCACTATTTCCAGTCTTACAAGATCCAAGTAGTCGCAAAAGAGAATCCTTTGAAGTATCTACATTCGGTGCCTTCACTAGTTGGGAAGCTGGGCAGATGGTTAGTACTGTTGACTGAATTTGACATCGAGTACCTCACTTCAAAGGTAATCAAAGGGCGAGCCGTGGCAGAATTCCTAGCCTTGCAACCTGTTGAAGGGGATCAGTACAAGTTTGAATTCCCCGACGAAGAAATCCAAGCTATAGCAGTCCAAGGATGGAAGATGTATTTTGACGGAGCAGTGAACTGCAAGGAGCCGGAATCGTTATTGTAATAGTAACCCCTGGGGGAGAGACTTTGCCTATGGCCAAGAGGTTGACGTTCAGGGTAACTAACAATATGGCTGAGTATGAAGCATGTGCATTCGGCTTGACTGCATTAATAGCCTTGAGAGCTACGAACGTAGATGTTTACGGAGATTCAATGTTGGTGATCCGACAGATGCAAGGAGAATGGGAGTTAAAAGAAGAACGGTTGAAGCCATACTTATTCCACCTCAGAAACCTAGCACATGCTATCCCTAACTGCAAATTTCAGCACTTGCCTCGGGAAGAAAATCAGATGGCAGATGCATTGGCAACGCTAGCCGCAACCTGGGAGAATCCAGAGAAATTGGTGATGAGACCACTTGTGTTGACAACGGCCAGCAAACCGGTTTATGAGATAGAGAGGATCTTGGGAGTAGAGGTCGATGACGGAAGACCGTGGTATTATGACATCCAGAGGTACCTGGAACATGGGGAATACCCAGAGGACGAGAGTAGAAAAGACAGAATCGCCATTCAGAAGTTGGCTGCTCAATATGTGAGTCTGAAGGGAGAACTCTACAAAAGGCAAGCGAACGGTGTTCAGCTGAAATGCTTGAGAAAGGAAGAAGCTCAGAAGATAATGGATGAAGTGCATGCTGGCGTCTGTGGACCGCATATTAACAGATTGAACTTGTCCCGCAAGATTGTGAGACAAGGCTTTTACTGGTCAACCATGGAAGCCGACTGCGCGAGGCTGGTAAGGCACTGTCATGATTGTCAAGCGCATGGGAATTTGAATCATCTGCCGCATACAGAATTGCACGGATTGTCAGAACCGTGGCCTTTCTCAGCATGGGGAATTGATATGATCGGAGAGATTCGGCCGAATGCGTCAAACGGACATCGCTTTATAGTGGTAGCAGTGGACTACTTCTCGAAATGGGTAGAAGCCGAGTCATTCCGTAATGTCACGGCAAAACAAATGGCTAAGTTCATAGCCCGGAATCTCATATGCCGGTACGGTATGCCGCATCACGTGGTTACGGACAATGGAGTCCAGTTTCAGGGAGAGACCAAGGCGATGTTACAGAGGTATGGGATAGGTCATCATAAGTCTTCACCATACAGGCCGCAGGCTAATGAGAGCAGTTGAGGCAGCCAACAAGACAATAAAGACGATTCTGGCGAAGATGACGGAGAATTACAAAGACTGGGCTGATAAGCTGCCGTATGCCCTGTGGGGGTACAGAACATCTGTGAGAACGGCGACAGGAGCTACGCCTTATTCTTTGGTCTACGGAATGGAAGCGGTATTGCCGGTGGAAGTTGAAATACATCTATGCGGGTATTAGCAGAAGCGGAGTTACCTGAACAAGAATGGACCTCGCAGAGGTTTGAGCAGTTAGCATTGATGGATGAGAAGAGGATGAAGTCCTTGCATCACATGCAGATATATCAGAAGCGGTTGGCCCGAGCATTTAATAAGAAGGTGCGTCCTACCAAGATCAAGAAAGGTGATCTGGTACTTAAGCAGTCGAAGCCGTCGACGACAGACCCAAGAGGGAAGTTCAGACCAAATGGGAAGGACCATACATTGTTCAGAAGGTAATGGGAAATGGAGCAGTGAGACTGTCGGACTTGGAAGGGAACGAGTTCACCGAGCCGATCAATGTTGACAGATTGAAGTTGTATTTTGCCTGAGGGGCAGAAGACTGGATGGTCACCTGCAGAAGACCTAACCCAAAAGGATAAAGAAAAATCATGCATCCATGCATACGTATAACCCACTATTGCATTCTTTTTGTTTTCGTGTTTTGTGTTTTGTGTTTTGTATTCACAGGTTTTGAAGACAGAAAAATGAAAGCGACAGAGATAAACCAATCAGAAACAGCGAAAGCACTGTATTGAGTTTGGGTGGTAGAAACCCGGGGCTGAGGTCCACATCAGTGTTAAGGTTCAGATAGTGAATTGAGGGTTGAGGCCCGCTTTCAGTTTGAGTTTTGGGGAATGGATCCCGGGGGCGAAGCCCACAGTGTCGGCAGCAGAAAGGAAGAATTCCTTTGAATGAGTGAGTGAGTAAAAAAAAAAAAGAGAGAGAAAGAAGTCTTTGGTAATTTGATATATGTCCGGTGATGACATTGTGTGCTATAGGTAGAAGCCTTAGAAACGATGAGTGCTGGAAGTGTTCTTCGCGTATGGTAGCTGAATAGATTGATCTCGACTAGACTCATAAAGCACCTGAATACGGGATCTCAACAATGGAAGCCTGAGTGGTTGATGAGATGACTAGCTGAAGAGACAGAGGATCGGTGAATGACCGTTTGCCTGGATGTCCACCCTGGATTACGGACGCTATGATACATGATATGGTCAGAAATAACAGAAATGTCTCTGCAAGAAAAGAAAAGAAAAAAAAAGACCGCCTATAACCGATAAGCGTGAAGCTACCCATGGGCGAGTATTAGGACCACCATGAGGAGAAATGCTACCTTAAAGGGTAGGTGTGTCAGAAGAAAAAAGAGAAAAAAAAAAAAAGAAAAGCAAAGAAAAAAAAGAGTTCCGAATGAAAAGAAAGAGACAATAGTGCAATACAGAAGACCATATCATGTTAAATATGCTGAAGTAATCACAGAATGTGATTAAGACATTCAGGTTGGTTAGACCCACTGGTCCGATTCTCCGAAGCGAAATTATCGAGTTGGCTTGCTTAAGGAATAAGCTGTGAAAGATCCTTTGCACACACACTAGGAGTCTAGTTTGGATCACCTATTCAGACGATCGGAGTTGAGCATATCGAGTACTTTGAAGATTCTCTGGCTTTGACATCAAGCATTCGTTGAGGACGAAAATATATCCAATTATCAGAGATGATCTCGTGAGAGGAATTGCAATACGCTGAGTGGAATCATTGACATCAGTTTCAGTTTCTGCCGAGAATGGCATTCTGGGGGCGAGGCCCACATTGACATCAGTTTCAGTTTCTGCCGAGAATGGCATTCCGGGGGCGTGGCCCACATTGGTTCAGATCAGTTCAGCCAGGTACGGCACTCCGGACATGGAGATATCACAGCTGCGACACCCTAGGTACGGGGTTAGCACTCAGACATTTGTGGCTCTCTAGGTACGGAGACGTCACCGCCGACACCCTAGGTACGGGGTTAGCACTCAGACATTTGTGGCTCTTAGGTACGGAGACGTCACCGCGACACCCTAGGTACGGGGTTAGCACTCAGACATTTGTGGCACTCTAGGTACGGAGGCGTCACTGCGACACCCTAGGTACGGGGTTAGCACTCAGACATTTGTGGCTCTCTAGGTACGGAGACGTCACCGCGACACCCTAGGTACGGGGTTAGCACTCAGACATTTGTGGCACTCTAGGTACGGAGGCGTCACTGCGACACCCTAGGTACGGGGTTAGCACTCAGACATTTGTGGCTCTCTAGGTACGGAGACGTCACCGCGACACCCTAGGTACGGGGTTAGCACTCAGACATTTGTGGCACTCTAGGTACGGAGGCGTCACTGCGACACCCTAGGTACGGGGTTAGCACTCAGACATTTGTGGCTCTCTAGGTACGGAGGACTCACCGCGACACCCTAGGTACGGGGTTAGCACTCAGACATTTGTGGCACTCTAGGTACGGAGGCGTCACTGCGACACCCTAGGTACGGGGTTAGCACTCAGACATTTGTGGCACTCTAGGTACGGAGGCGTCACCGCGACACCCTAGGTACGGGGTTAGCACTCAGACCACAGCGACGCACTCTAGGTACGGGGTTAGCACGCCAGGTACGGGTGTGGACACTCAGACATTTGTGGCTCTCTAGGTACGGAGACGTCACCGCGACACCCTAGGTACGGGGTTAGCATTCAGACCACAGCGACGCCCTAGGTACGGGGTTAGCACGCCAGGTACGGCATGTGGACTATTCAGACATTTGTGGCACTCTAGGTACGGAGGCGTCACTGCGACACCCTAGGTATGGGGTTAGCACTCATACAACCAACATCATCACTGCGGCACTCTAGGTATGGAGACGCAACCGCGACGCCCTAGGTACGGGTTTTAGCATAATCAACTCAGCACATCAGGCATACCAGGTGACAGCTGGCGAGCCAGGTAAGTAAAAATGCATTGCACGTACTTTGATAGGATTGTCATTGTCACACACTGCACAAGTCCCATCAAAGTGGGGGCGACTGTAGGCATTGTATTTTTACACATTAGCCCAATGATGAGTCTCGTATGGAGGCAACTACTTCTTTAGTCATGAAAGTCGCGGGAAACGGACGTTGGAAGGGTAAAGTTGGAAAATAGAATTTTGGATGGATTTAATCTCGTTGTTTAGCTTCGGCTGCTTGTTGGACTTCCGTTTCAAAGCTCACCTTAGGCCCAAAACTCCCATAGACCACATACCTAACCCAAACCAAGCCCAAATAGCCAAGTCAAACCAAGTCAAACCAAATCCATGCCCAAAAGATGTGATTCACGCCCAAAGCCCCTTTATTTAGGTATATGTATATTTATCACATGTTTAAATCTTGTTAAATCCTTACCTAAATAAAAGAAATCAAATCAAATCATTACCAAATCAAATCCAATCCCAAATCCTAATTAGGAGATGCATTCCTTATTAGAAATCAATTAGGAGATTCCTTCCTAATCTAATTAGGAAAGTCTTCTCTCTTTGCCTATAAAAAGAGGCTTTCACCCCCCATTCAAAACCCTGGCTCATACACCTCTCTCACACGCCTAAAGCATCTCTTAAGCCTCCATTGCACGCCCAAGCATCCCCCTGAAGCCTCCATTGCTGAGCCTTTAAGATCCAATAGCCTCCATTGCCGCATCTTCCCTCCATCATCAACACCCTTCACGCCCAAGCCCTAAACTTAACCCTCCATTGCCGAGTTCCAGCCCCCATTCACAGCCTAAAACACCCTCAAATAAACCTTATTCACAGCCCTAAAGTCGCACTAAACACCCTCCAAACACAGCCCCATTCGCAGCCCCAAAACAGTCCCTGAAAACACCCCACTGCACCTGTAAACTGCCGCAGTTCACCTTCTGTCTGGTCGGTTTTTGTTGCGTCCTTAGCCCCCAAAACCGTCCTAAAATCACCTAAACACCATCCCCAAAACCTCCATAAAGTTTCCCTAAAAAATCCCCACAAACGCACCTCCATAAGCCTTCAAAATCACCCAAAACAGTCCCTGAAAACACCCCACTGCACCTGTGAACTGCCGCAGTTCACCTTCTGTTCTGGTCGGTTTTTGTTGCGTCCTTAGCCCCCAAAACCGTCCTAAAATCACTTAAACACCATCCCCAAAACCTCCATAAAGTTTCCCTAAAAAATCCTCACAAACGCACCTCCCTAAGCCTTCAAAATCACCTAAAACAGTCCGCTAAACCATCAAGACAGTGACCTGAAACGTAGCAGCGAAGCAGCCGCGAAACGGACTTGAAACAGCAGCCCGAACAGCAAAATATCGAGGAAAGACGTTGAGTTGGTGAACTAAAAGAGTAGCGGATCATTCACCCTTCCAACGGACGTGTAACGCCCTTTCTTAGACGACAAAAGAGGTTAGACCTGAGGGCACCTTTTACCTATCTTCTTTATTCTTTATTTTATTTTACTTTGATATATAATTGCATGAGAGTCGTTTGAGGCATGATTTGATTGTTGGATGGGCGGGACATGTGTTCCCTTTTGTGGTATATAGGATGGAAACCCGGACGTAAATTCCGTAGCCGAATCCGAATGGACGGTAGTGCGGTTTGTACTCGGGATACAACGCCACGTACCACTTAAGAGACATATGTTTTGTCCCATCCAAACTTGTATTTGAGCATGTTATAGTCTTTAGGTTATTTGTTTATTATTTGAAGCATGGTTTAATTTAATTTGTTATTTATTTGTTAAAGCATGTTTAGGTTGTTCACTATGCATGTTTTAGTTTATGATGCGTTTGGGTAATGATTCGTACATGTTGATTTAATGGTTTAATATGCTTGTTGTGTTACATTGCGTGGAATTATTTGGATGAAAGCATGTTAGATCTAAGTACCCTTGAGCATGATTATTGGATAGGTGCGGTTGATTTAGTGCACATATTATATCATCACAATGACATAAGTAAGGGACCATTCCGAACCCAACGGTTTGAGGTCTTCCCTTGCGAGGGGTGAGTGCGGCCTTAAATCTTTGTCCCGGTTCACACCGGGTGGCGACTCCATGTTATTTCGTACTCCCAACTAGGCCGCGAGCCTAGAACAGCGTCGCCCAGGTTCTGTTGTCTACAATACTGTTCATATCATCTCAATCTAGGAACTAATCATAGGACCTCCTACATTTATACATCTTGGTGATCTAATCACAAATGATAGAGGGCACTCTCCTTTCGTCACATAGTTAATTTATACACACACACACCATGATTGTACAAATAGTGGACGCTTCTGAGTCATAACTGTCCAACATATACTTCGTACGTTTACGGATGTGATCGCCGTTATAGTTTATATGTATTTCTTATGAACCACACAAGACAAAACTTTTGATATATTAAAGAGTTTCGACACGAAGTAGCAAACAGAACAGCAAAAAAAGTATTAAAACATCACGGTTTGGACCGTGGTGAAAATACTTGAGCAATGATGTTTCTTGATTACTTGAAAGATATGGTATTCTTTCACATTGGACTCCTCCTAGAACACCTCAATTGATTGGTGTGTCCGAACGGAGATACCGAACTTTGTTGGACATGGTAAGGTCAATGATGAGTCGCACTGAGCTACCAATTTCCTTATAGGGATACGCATTGAACAGTACAATACTTATTATGAATAAGGTTCCGTCAAAGTCTGTTTGACAGACTCCATATGAAATATGGACAGGAAAGAAACCGGGTTTCTCATTCCTGAAGATTTTGGTATGTTGGGTGTGGGACACATGATCTGGGGCGACGCATGCTGTTCTAGGCTCGCGGCCTAGTTGGGAGTACGGAGTAGCCCGCGGGGGACTAAACCGGAGAATAATGGAGTCGCCACCCGGTGTGAACCAGGATAAAAATTTAAGGCCGCACTCACCCCTCGCAAGGGAAGACCTCAAACCGTTGGGTTCGGAATGGTCCCTTACTTATGCCACTTGTAATAACATGATTTGTGCAATAATCTAACCAAGCCTAAGCAACATATTTCCAAGGATAAGTCACTCCTAATTTTGCATGCATAGGTACAAAGCTCATATCTAAGTTTACATATAACACATTTTCATACTTGCATACAACCTATTTGTATATAATATATGTCTGAATTCATGCATAAAGATAAATTGACATGCGGAAGACATACAATTTCACATTGGTAGGCACAGAAGCGCAAACACATAGCCTTCATATAAGCATGCATATTAAGGAAAGACACTTAAGCGCATAATAGAAATAGATAACTAAAGAGGTAATACAAATGCATAAGGTAAAAAGAGAGATAACTATATGCTAAGATAGACATGTCGTGATGTGATGCAGGAGGACCTGTTTACCATGGGCGTTCGTGCAGCGTTCATATACGCGTATGAACGGTAAATAGAAGGTTCACATTCGTATAGCGTTTGATAACGCGTTCGAACGGGACCAGACAGAAAACATAAGTTCATGTGGCGTTCTAAAACGCGTTCGAACGGGGTCACAGCAGCGACCTCCAAAATATAGTAAACAACATGACACATACATGAACGAATGAATAGATAACATCTAATAAATAATAGCGGGCTAAAAGCGTGGCAAAGCATCGTGGTAAAGGATTTCAACCTCTCAAAATAGAGGACCTTTAATCGTACTTACTAAGCCCATGCACAATCAACACAATACATATATTAAAAGTAAAGACAATGATATCGGACTTCGTATACCCGATTGAGCACATCTTATATTCAACCGAATATACATCAACCGGTGCGGCAAAACATCGTGGTAAAGGATTATAACCCCTCAGAATATGAGACCTTTAATCCAACTTACTAAGCCCATGCGCTCGATCACATCATGCATATAAAAAATAAAGACAATAATTTCGGCTTCGTATACCCGATTGAACACATCTTACATTCAACCAAATATACATCAACCGGCGCGGCAAAGCACCGTGGTAAAGGGTTTTAACCCCTCAAAATAGGGGACCTTTAATCCAACTTACTAAGCCCATGCGCTTGATCACATCATGCATATAAAAAATAAAGACAATAATATCGGCTTACCCGATTGAACACATCTTACATTCAACCGAATATACATCAATCGGCGCGACAAAGCATCGTGGTAAAGGATTTTAACCCCTCAAAATATGGGACCTTTAATCCAACTTACTAAGCCCATGCGCTCGATCACATCATTACATAAACAAATAACATGCGGAAATCAAGTAGCGAATAATAAACAAATCAAAGCAACATAAAATGAAATATGCAGCATTTACTCAAGTGGTACGTGGAGTTGTATCCCGAGTACAGATCATACTACCGTCCATTCGGAATCGGCTATGAAATTTATGTCCGGGTTTCCATCCTATATACCACGAAAGGTGACACACTTTTCATTTTATTCAAGGGCCACAACATACATCATTTTACAATACATGCATTTTTTATCTATTCAAAGGCAACAACATGCATCACTCCATAATAATCATGCAAACGAAACTCAATAAATAATAAAAATACAACTGAAAACGGATGTGAAAAATACCCTAAGGTCTAACCTTTTTTGTCGACTTTCGGACTCGCGTTTCACGGAGATCGGAAGGGTTAAAGCTCCTCAACTTTTCTGGTTCACTGGTTTGCTTTTTACCTCGCTATTTCGCTGCTCAAACTACTATTTTGACTCCGTTTTGCTGCTGTTTTGCCGCCGTATTGCTGCCATATTTTGGTCACTGTGTTTGGTAATTTAGGCTACTATTTTGGGTGTTTCGCTGACTATTTTGGGCTGTGTTTTTGTCTCAGTTTGTTGGCTGATTTTTGGACTGTTTAAGGACTGTTTGGGGCTGTGAAGGAGGCTAGATGCGTCAATGGGGCTGTGTGTAGGAGTGATGTGCGTGAATGAGGTAGATTGGAGGTGGTGTTCACGGCAATGCAAGGTCTTAGGGTTTTGATGTCTTGTATCTCTTATGTGAATATTATGTGAATGAACTAGGCTTTCATTCTTGTGTATGGGCGTGAATTGGAGAGCTTTTTTTCTTTGTATTTTCGTGTGAGAGATGAGCTTTGTGTGTGCAGTTTGTCTGTTTGTGAAATGTGATGAAGGGCTGATGAATTCTGATGATTTTGTTGATGAGTTTGTGGGCTGCGTAAGTGGAAAGTGAGGTCAGGGGGCGTGTTGGCAGTTTGTTGGCTTTATCAGAGGGGCTGTGAGGTGTTGGTTTATGGCTCGTGTGTGTCTTGGCTGTTTGCGTGATGGCTTCAACTTGAGGTAGATGGCATGTGGGCGTGCGTGGCTATGAAGGCTATCGATGACGGTTGATTTGTTTTGTTGTTTACGTGAAGGTTGAGAGATTAGAGAGAGGGTTGGCTTTGGTTTTGGGTTGTTTATATAGACAAGGGCTAGGGCTTCCCCTTGTCTCAAAAGGAATAGATTGGATTTGGTGTCAAACAAGGAAATGATTTGATTTATTAGGGGGACAAATTTTGGTGAATTAGGAAGGTTGAATATTTGATTGGTGTTAATTAGGCATTTAATTTGTTAGATTAGGAAGTCAATATTTTTAATTGGTTGTGATTGATTTTAATTAGGCATACTATTTCTTTATTTAGTATATAATATTTTAAGTTAGGAAGTTACAATATTTTAATTTGGTATAATTATATTTTATGTCTTATTTAATTTGGTAAATGGTTTAATTATTTTATTTAATTCAATTACATTATTTAATTAATATTTTATTTAATTTGGAGGTATTTTAGGGTGATATGGGCATGTGGGCCTAGATGGTGGGCGTGGACTTGGTGATGGTAGGTGTGGGCTTGGTGATGGTGGGTTAGGTGTTGTGTTGGCTAAATGAGAGGGGTTAGGCCAAGATTAAAAGGTTTGCGGGTTTTTTTGGCCGAGCATAATTTTTTAAAATGGAGGTCCAACAAGCGAACCCGAAGCTAAACACGTGAACTAAATCCAACAAAATGTCAATTCTTGACTCTTCCCTTCCGACGTCTGTTTCCCGCAGCTTCCGCGACTTAAAAGATAGTGCCTCCAAATGAGACTCATCATCGGGTTTCACATGCAAAAATGCAATGCCTACACTGGGCATATGTTAAACGTTTGGATAATACCAAACTAGAACCCAAATTGGATAAGTGCCTATTTGTAAATGGTTATCCTAGGGAAACCAAAGGATGTTTTTACCACAACCCATAAGAGAACAAAATATTTGTTGCTCTCCATGCGGTTTTCCTTAGAGGAATTCCTAATTGCACTGGTAAGTGGGAGGAAAGTAGAACTCGATGAAAATCAGAGTGATACTATGTTGGGAAGGGGCCGCGAGTGCGCATCAGAAAATCCAAATTATTATGATGCCGCTATCCCTTTGCCCAAGACCCATTTGTTTTTATTATTCTACAAGCCTAGGCATGTTACTATATATTCTAAGCATAAAAACTCATAAAACATGCAAAGAACATAAACCTAAACATGCTAACTATCATAAGAACTTTTATTAAAATAAAGAAAGAAAAAATACTTACTTGAACCGAAGACTCTTCCAGTCCTCCCTCCAATCTACAAGCTTTTCTCGAACTCACCAAGCTCGTCCACGTTCCAAAGAGCCACCCAAGTGTGTGGCCTATAAAGGTGCACACACCAAAGCCAAAACTCAACGGCAAGACTACGCCTTCAGTGCATGGGTATTTTGCCTTTGGTGCTAGCCTAGGCAAATACGTCAAAACTTTTAACTCGAGGTTCCTCTAGTCAATTAGACTTAAGGATCCTCAAAATCAATGGCTTACTCATAAACTTTAGAGTTTCTCACTTATATAAACCCAATATATGAAAGGTTTGGTGCAGCAAATTTGTAAAGAATTCTTTGGGTTTATATAGTGCTCCAAAGACAATAAAATTAACTAAGAATCCGATGTGGGATAAAAGCTAATTTAATCTTAGCCATTGGATCTTAATTTAATGGTTTAATGAGATTATAAAACCCTAATAAGAGTTTGGGCCGAATTGGAATTCAAAACAAATAACAAATTTTTTTTACTATTCATGTTACTATTCACGTGAATAGTAAATTTTATTCCAATTCCCAAAGTGCCTCCATCGTCATTCACCAATCCCTAAGCCACTATGGAACCTCATAAATGATCTGTTCAATAATTAAAAACATTGAACAATTTCTACAGCAATCATATATGCTGTTATATTTGTACTGTGCACTATTAACCATTGATTTCGACTTTGTTGTGTGTGACCTTTTGGGTTCCCTTCAAGTTGGACATGAAATGAATCGTGATAATTTAATCGAACATAATTATCCTCCGATCAGATGGTTGTTCGATTTCAATGACCAAGGTTGACAACTAGCAACATGCCGAGGCCCTCAAATGAGAATAAAATATATATATATATACCCATTATGTATGCGATTTATATATGATACGGTCCCTCACCTCATTGTATCCCCACCTATTGACCTATGGTACGGAAAATGTCTACCCATATAGTCAAAGGTATAATGTTGATAATGTCATGAATCGTGCTAACCTAAAAATCTCACATGATTCTTCCGTTGTGGCCACAGTCTCAAGCACTGATCACACATATCAACCCGCGAATTGGAATACTACTCTTGTAGGAAAATATTATCTGAGAGAGTGGCAATTCTTTGTTGTATCTTTACAAACTTCATGTGTTTCAACAAATGACCCAATCATACCCTCATAACCGGATCTTTTGAACCGGGGAAGGATAATTTCAAAGTTATTTAATCCACACATAAGATTGTAAAGACCTTAAGTCTAAGGACAAGTCATATAATCGATACATGAAAGTTCTCACAGACACATGGGATAAACACTCCATATGAAAACTTTCGGCGGTCAGTTCAATGGACACGAGCAACTCATGCATCTATGTGATACACCAAGCGGACGGATCTGCGCTAGTACCTATGAGATTGGCTACCCCACTTAAGGACGGATCATATCATCATGCTAGTCTCTTCGCTCTGTGAACGCCCAGATTATTCACAAAACTATGAATAGGAACATTTAAGAGCAATGATTCTCATACGGCGTGGAAGCCATCATCTTATTACTCCAAGGGCTTTATTACAGTGTTTGATGATTTATGTAAGACACGTATAATAAAGATTGCCATTTTATTAATTAATGAAAAATATTACAGATACATGTACATATAGCCCATCCACAAGTTGGGTATATGGCATATCCCTAATAATCTCCCACTTGCACTATAGCCAACTAGTATGAATCTGGACACCATACTCTCGGGTGTGTCTATCATGCTTTTGTTTAGTCAGCCCTTTAGTCAAAGAATCTGCAAGATTATCTTCTGTGGGTATTTTCTCTATAATAACCTTTTTTTCTCTCAACAATCTCCCTGATGATATGAAATCGCCTGAGTACATTCTTGGATTTCTGGTGGGACCTTGGTTCCTTTGATTGAGCAATGGCGCCAGTGTTGTCACTGTACATCGTGATGCCATTCTTTATCACGGGAAGCACTTCCAGCTCCGTGATGAACTTCTTTATCCAGACTGCTTCTTTAGCAGCCTCAGATGCTGCAATATACACGGCTTCAATGGTGCAATCCGCTGTAGTTGACTGCTTTGAGCTTTTCCAACTGACAGCACCGCCATTCAAAGTAAACAGATATCATGTTTGTGATCTGATGTCATCCTTATTGGTCTGAAAGCTCGCATCACAGTAACCAATAACTTTCATCTCAAAACAATCTCCGTATGTCAAAAACACATCCTTAGTTCTTCTTAGATACTTAAGGATTGTTTTGACAGCTGCCCAGTGTTGTTTACCGGGATTTGCCTGATATCTGCTCATTATGCTAAGAGTATAAGAGACATCATGTCTTGTATATAGCATGGCGTACATGATCAATCCTATTGCTGAAGCATAAGGGATCATACTCATACGCTCTCTATCTCAAGGAGTATGTGGACATTGCTCCTTAGATAATTTGATTCCAAGACAAGTAGGTAAATTACCTCTTTTGAATCTTTTGAAAAATTTATCTATGTACGTAGATTGAGAATGTCCTAACAACCTCTTAGATCTATTACGGTAGATCTTAATGCCGAGGATGTAGGCTGCTTCTCCCCAATCCTTCATGGAGAAATTTTGAAATAACCATTGCTTAGTGGCTTGCATCATGGGAATATCATTCCCGATGATTAATATATCACCGACATATAATACAAGAAATACAACAGCACTCCCACTACTTTTCCTGTAAACATAAGGCTTGTTTGATTGTCTTATCAAATCGAATATTCCAACTTTTGAAGGCTTGCTTGAGTCCATAAATGGATCATTTAAGCATGCATTCTTTATTATGATCATCCTTAGATGAAAACCCATCTGGTTGTGTCATATAGACTTCCTCTACGAGGTTCCCATTAAGGAAAGCTATTTTGACATCCTTCTGCCAAATCTCATAATCAAAGTGTGCAGCTAGTGCCAGTAAAATTCGAATGGACTTTATCATTGCAACAGGGGATAAGGTTTCGTCATAGTCAATTCCTTGGATTTTTCTATAACCTTTCACCACCAACCTAGCCTCTTAGGTTTGGATGTTGCCTTCTGCATCAGTTTTACTCTTGTAAATCCACCTGCAGCATATGGGTTTTATCCCTTCAGGTGCATCTACCAAGTGCCAGACTTGATCTGATACATATAGTTTATTTCGGATTTCATGGCCTCAAGCCACTTGACTGAATCAATTTCACGCATTGCTTCGTCATAACTGGTGGGATCGTCATTATCAATGACCTGATCATATTCCTCATCAATATGGAAACCAGATCTTTCAGGCTCATGTCTTTCCTTACCAGACCTTCTGAGTTCATAACCTTGTGGTTGTTCTATCGCTGCCCTTTTGAGGGGCTTGGGGTTTAGTTCCATGTTAGTTTGTTCTTCTCGTACCTCATCGAGGTTAAGTCTACTCCCACTATATTTCTTGAGAAGGAATTCATTCTCTAGAAATTTAGCATTTCTTGAGACAAATGTTCTTTGTTCATTTGGGACGTAGAACACGTATGCTCTTGAGTTCAAGGCATATCCTACAAACTTACATTTAACTGCCATATCATCCAATTTGTTAGTTTGTGTGAGCTTGACATATGCGTCACATCCCAAACTCTGAGATAACTAAGACTAGGACGTTTCCCAGACCATAACTCATATGGTGTTTGACTAACAGTCTTGGAAGGAACTTGGTTTAGTAGTAGTGTTGCAGTTTCTAAATCAATACCCCAAAATGAAAGAGGTAGATCTATGTCTAGCATCATTGATCGGACCATATCTAATAATGTTCGATTTCTCCTTTCAAAGACCTCATTATGCTGTGGAGTTCCCGGATGAGTCCACTGGGAAACAATTCCATTTTCCCTCAAGTAATCTTGAAATTCGTCGCTTAAGTATTCACCACCTCAGTCAGACCTCAGTGACTTAATACTTTTATTAAGCTGGTTTTCTACTTCAGCTTTGAAGTCTTTGAATTTCTCAAAGGCTTCAGATTTGTACCGCATAAGGTACACATACCCATATCACGATTGATCATCGAATAAAGGTAATGAAGTGGGAGAATCCACCTCTAGCGGTGACTGACATTGGTCCGCGTACATCAGAGTGTATGAGTTCTAATGTCTCTGCTGCACACTGTCTTTTACCTTTGAAGGGTAATTTGGTCATTTTACCGAGTAAACAAGACTCACAAGTTCCATAAGGTTCATATTTGAAGGGTCTGAAATACCCATCCTTATGTAGCTTAGTTAATCTTGTTTCATTGATATGACCTAAGCACTGTGCCATAGAAGTGATTCATTGAGATTATTCGAGTTAACGTTGTATATATTAGAGGTTGAACATTATTTGTTAGTTTGTAAGACATAAATACCATTATTCAAAATACCATCTCTATATTTTATTTCATTGAAATAAATAGAACATTCATTACAACTTATTAGTGAAAAGCATTTATTACATAAAGTAGAAATTGAAATGATGTTCTTTACTAGAGAAGGTACATAAACACAATCTTCTAAGTCTAAAACTAAACTATTAAACATCACGACACATTCACGGATAACTCTCAAGTCATAACACATACCTGTAGTCCGTGCATACCATGCATTGCCAAGTGTTTCCATACATCAACAATATAGTATAATTCATACGCATACATATTTCATAATGGCATTGAATTACAATCATTACGACGAATCTAGCATTCTCACCTGCTGTTATATTCTAAATCTCATTCATAATTATTTCACTTTATTACAAATGCACCATTACTATCATCGTTTCTTAAAACGTATAACACACGTTCAAATATTCACCTCTTAACCATTTTCCTTACTTTACCCAGTTCGCATTAAATTCTCATTACCGTATTTCCATGACTTATATTCACGCATAACAATTAAGCTATAGCACGTACCTATGTTTCACACACCGCGCATTCCAAAGCATAACCACATAACATTTATATATTATATACATTCAAACATCTGCAACTCTTAATAGTATTTCTAAGCATATCATATGCTACCAAATGGTCTCTTATATTAATAATACATAATAACTAATGTTCATACATTTCTTTCATCATATTTAATATAAACATGTTTCCGATTTGTACAAACACTTGTAATCATGCTTTAACGAATATACTCACAACTATAAGTGCAATCACTTATTACCTTCATAATCCATTTTTCCGTAATTTACCGAGTTTACGTTAAATGTTCAGATTCTCATGCTTTCCATGTTCCACACATTTTCCGTATCCCGCATTCACTAAATCTTTTCTCTTTTACTTTTTTACTAATGGAATCTCTAGAAATTTCCTAGCACACTCTTTATCAAGTTCTACTTTCATCTTTTCAGATTCTTTAAATCTTATCGTTTTTAAAGTTTACAAACCCAAGGAAATCCTAGCATAGTGTACTTACCTGGACTCCAACGTTATCCTAGTTTGATACTTTCTATTGTCACCATTAGGTATCCAAAGCATGTAGACATCAACTCCACTTCCTTTAATTCACAAGTATATTAAACTCATCAATGTCAGAATACTCATTCACTTTATCATATCATGCACTTTGTTTTCCCTATGCATTCATCATTAACACACATTCTTCATCTACTTCACAAGTCATCACACAATGCATTAGCATATAAATTTATTGCTACCAATCGTTATCCAATTCACAAAGACACAAACCCCATTCCATTATTACCCAATTCGGCCAATATACATATTTTCAAGTTTAGTACTTTTCAACAGTGTTCGAAAACGCGCCGCCTAGGCGGCGCGTAGGCTCTCGACGATGGCCAACCGTGGCGACTACAACCAAATCGTTGGTGGTAGTCGCGCGCTCGATTGGGCGGCGTGAAATCGGCGCCTAGGCACTGATTTCAGCCCCAATCGCCCGACTACGCGCCGATACAAGGCCGATTATCGGCCGTGTATCGGCGCTAATTTTTTTATTTCAAGGGCATAAAACGATGACGTTTCGGGCAACGGTACCAAAAACTTGACCGGCGTAAACACACACGTATAACGCAAGCACACGTATCGTTCAAGTAGTATAAAAATATCGATCCCACGAGGACTTAATTACTACTATTGTTATTAATTGTTGATACTATTTATTTACAAATATCTAATTGAGGGAGAAGGGAATTGATTGCTTGAATGATTTGATTTGTAGATTTGCCAAATAAATAAAAAGATAAAAAGACAAAAGAAAATACTAAGGAAAATAAAAGACTTAAAGATCTAGGGTTGTGAACCATTCTAATATCTTTAAAAAGATGAAGTGATTATTTTAAGTTTGTGTAATAAATCAGTTTACTAACCTGGAACATGAATTTATGTGAAAGCATCTGTCGATAGTCAGACACAAATACCCAATTTAATCTAATTGAACCATATGTCTATGTCAACCAAATTATCTGGATTCATTAAGTTTAAGTTCTAATTATGGCTACCCCCGCCCAACATGTATATGTCTATCCTGTAAGGAAATTTATTAAAGGGTTATCTATCCTCAAAGAAGATCGTGGGCTATTAAGTCAAATGTTGAAACCTAAAATCCCTATGTCTAGTTCATTTTAGATTTACCACATCAATCTTATTGGTGATCAAACAACAAGAAGCATTTAAGACTTAATAAGTAAACCTTTAAATTACTCAAATTATAAAATAACCTCTTATAAACCGGTGATATTAGATTTCATCACAGCCTAGAAAACTAACTTAGTTATAATACATAGTTAGGACAAGTAAAAAGACATAAAAATTACTAAAAAGTAAATGCGGGAAAAAATAAAATGCTAAGGTAAAAGGAATTAACTTCTACTATTTAGATATCTCCCATAATATAATATATATTATTGTGATATTTTAAACGAACCGTCTAGTATGGCGGTATCTTCAATAAGTCAAATTAAAATACACCAGCCATAAAGGCGGAACAAAAATTAAACCATTCGTCCAGTATGGTGGTATCCTCATTAAGTCAGGTTTAACCAGATTAAATTGAATAACCAACCGTCCAGAATGGTTGTATCCTTTATTAAGTCAGGTTTTAAATAGTTTATATATTATATTTTAAGGGAGATTAATCTAAATAGCAAAAGTAAAAGAATTACCTTATTACCTCAGCATAGAGAAGTTACCCCCTCATGGATGGATAAAATTACTACTACAAAGCGTAAATAAAACTGAATATTAGAAGAAAATAAGAAGAACTCTCTTTTATATAAGTATTTCAGAGGATTTTTGGTACATTGAAACTAAGAAATTTGAACTCTATTTATAGGTGCAGAAAACCCTTTGGTTGGCGTCGCGACGCCTGCCCCTTTTTGCTTGGTACAATCTCGTCCGGACACGTGGCGGGGCGGCTGAAAAATTTCGGCTCGTTGAATTTTTGACACGTGGCTCGTTGAATTGACGACACGTGGCACGACGGCTGAAAATTTCAGCTCGTTGATTTTTTGACACGTGGCATGCACATTAGCAAGTCTGCACAGCTGGGCGTCATGACGTGCAAGTCCTCGGCGTCGCGACGCCGAAAATGACTATTTTGCCTTTTGTTTGTTTTTTTCTGTTTTAGCCCCAATTTTTCTCCAATGCTTTCCAAACTTTATTTATCTGCAAAATAACACAAAATACATCAAAACGTTCACAAAACTCCAGAAACTATACAAAATATTAAGTTAAATGAGGGGAAATAATGATACATTTATCACTCATCACACCCCCAAACCTAACATTTTGCTAGTCCTCGAGCAAAATAAAATAACATAATAAAATTTTAACTAATCCAGTTTCGTAGGGATCACGATTGCATTTAGCATATGCAACTAGCCTTTAAACCCCTAGGTGTCCCTAGTTGACGAGTTGTAGTCTCGTGAGGGTTTACAGCAATGATACCCACAAACATTTTATAAAAGTAAAAAAGAAAGTAAAACTAATGCACACAAAAGCAAAAAGACAAGAGAAAATAGAATAAAGAAGTTAGTGACTAATTAGGAGAAACTTCTACTCCAAGTTTACTAGTTGTTTTGTTTCATTCTAAATTACTGAATAAGTAAATTCTCTGATTATTTTTATCATTCTTCATATACACAGCTAACAAAGTATTAAACAACTCATTTTTGCCCACAACAGTCATAAGTGCAGTTGATAAGAGAGTAATATTTTTGTCCTAAAGTTTTATCAGATTTCACATCTTTTATAGTAATGGAATAAATTTTTTGATTTTTTTGATTTTTTTCTTTGATTTTTTTTCTCTATTTTTTATTTATATACAATATCTTCTATCTATGTAGCGAGCTTTAGGTCGGTGGCTCCCAAACCAGTTGGCTTTAAGGCATCAGGTGTTAAGACACCCCTAAGGACTTAATTACTCAGACTTCAGATATATATATTTATTTTTTTCAGCATCTTTTTGATCCATGTAGCGAGTGTTGGTCCAGTGACTCCCAAACCAGTTGGTTTTAGGGCACTAAGTGTTAAAACACCCTTACAGACTTAATAACTCGGGTCTCAGATGTTTTTTTTTGTTTTTTTTCTATTCCATCACTTTTTTTAAATGCTTCTCCAATTAAACTATAGCACTGAATATTACAAACTTTTCAATTTTATCTCATGTCCGTATGTTACCATGTATGTTGATAATACCTGCCAACTAAGTATATGAATATCCATTTTAGTCTGTTTTATGGAGAATTTACAAATTAAATAATTCAAAAGGAAATAAACAAAAATTAACTTGTTTCGAAAAAATGGGTTTGAAATACGTCTCAGGAGTGAGAATTCCTTACACATCTATCTCTTACCAATTTCACCTTTTTATAAAAACCAAAAACATAAAGAAATAACTTCTATTGGTCATGGTGTGTGACTAACTGTCGAATGGAATTCCCGTTGTAGATTCCCCAGAGGGAGGGTGGAGCGAGGCTTACTTAAGTACCCAAGCCTCTTAGGCTCTTATCGCTTGGTGACAGGAATAAACAACGAGTCCTCCAAACTAGTCTATCACAACAAGCTACTGGTGAATGATTATCTAGGTGCCTTCACAGCTTTTCCTTATAGAGAGGTAGTGAGTGAAGGAAGACACCAAACCATTTCCTAGCTTTAAATATGCCTTTTTTTTGTATTTTTCGAAAAATTTTGGACTAAAAATTAAAATACAATAAAAACAAGATACTATTAACTATTACTCACCCCCAAACCTAAATGAGACATTGTCCCCAATGTCCTAAACAGTAGAAGAAGAGTTTAGAAGATAGTACCTGATTAGCTGAAATTCTACAGGAAAATTAAAGGTTAAGATCCAGATTTATTCGACGCTTCTTACTACGATCATCTTCGGACCATTTTATCTTTGAAAGGACATGGTCAATTTGTGGTTCATAGGCTATGAGTTGGTCAATTAGATCCGGAGTAGTTCTGGCAGTAAAAATGAGTTCTTTCATAGGGTTTGACACGAACCCATTTCTCCGGGCATCATCAAGAAACACACAAAGAAAATCATAAATCCATCAACGTTAAGCAGCCCAATTGGTTTATGTTGTATGTTCAAGTTCACACAAGATAGAACTATAAAAATATCCTCCAATGTGCCCAAGCCACCTGGCAAAGCGACAAAAGCATCAGAACGGTTAATCATTTCTACCATCGTTCAGACATACCTGGCACGATCATTTCCTCTCCGTTTGATGATCCAATAAGATTTACCTCTGCCAAGGGTTTTGGGATGATTCCCAAAACGTGACTGCCTCCTTCCTGTACAGCCTTTGAAACGATCCTCATTAGTCCAAGATTTCCTCCGCCATATATTAAGTGCATATTCCTTACAGCTAAGACTCGACCCAATTCCTTTGCTGCTTCTACGTATTGTGGTTTAGTACCAACACTACTACCGCAAAACACACAAATGTTTTCAACTCGTCTTCTTGAAGTGGCTTCCATGTTTTATGTATTTCTTTCTCAACTCTAGATGCCTTCAAAAGTGCAATGACGGGCTGAATTTATAGTACCTGAAAAGGGTGAGTAATAATAGCACTAGTATCTTCCAAAGGAAGCTTGTTAGCTAAATAAAACAAAAGAAATCGTGAAATGTCAAAAAGTCTGGATCCTGTCTAAAAAAATAAAGATAATTACAACAGAAAAGCAAATCAAAGCAATAATTAAGGCAACAGAATTGTGTACGCAATACGCCACTCGTTTGGTATATAAATCCATTAGGATGTGTCTCAAGATTTCATTCCTTACTCAGCCATCGCTAATGAATTGGTTCTCATATTTATGATTGCCAAACATTATTCTTTCTGTCTTAAAATGCTCCGTTTGTGTTTTTCCCTACAAAACAACACACAAAATTAAAAATTCTACAACATGAAATATGAAAAAAAAAATTACAACAAATTGCATGGGTTGCCTCCCCACTAGCGCTAAATTTTTTGTCTTCAGCCAGATGTGACTAAACTCTATCTGTCAAGGCGGTTTCAGTGTCGTTTTGGACGTCCGATTAAAGACATTCCAATGTGTGTTGCTTTTGAAAGGTCTTTTCCAACGGTAAGGTAGAAAAAAGAGTTTTGACTCCTTCAGTGCTCGTGCCACCTTTTTGCTCCTTGTTGTTCCAGTGGTTCCTGCAAAGAAAGAATTAAAATCAGGAGGTCTCGTATGGTGCTTGACTTGGAATGGAAGTTCCATTCTGTCAAGCTTCTTGGTGATATATTTGATTTGTACTCCCCGATACAGTGATGTTTCTCCTGAATGCTCTGGATTTTAAATTTAGTCAGACATTTGCTCCTCCATTTGCTCTGTTTTTTTCTCCACTTTTTTTCACAGATGTATTTTAAAATTTCTGTATTCAGCTCTTCATCTGTCATCTGTGAAATACATGCTTCAAAATTGTCAACCTGAGGATGAAAAGAAATGTCAGATTTTAGGTCTTCATCCTCTGATATGACTGGAATGGATGGTTCAGGAAGATCTTCGTCAAACATCATTGCAAAGCATGCTCCAAGATCTTCATTCTGAGGATGGATAGTTTCATCCTTCCTTGTTGGTGCAATTTGTACAAAAAACTCAGTTTCTTCATCCTCGTCAAAGTCAGAATAATAAAAATCAAATTGTGACTTTGTTGGTGCAGGCTCCTTAACTGATACCTCAGATTCTTGATACTGTTCAGCCTCGTCCTCTTTTATGATGTCATGATGAATCTCAGGATATTGAAAAGCTTCTTCATTATTATTTGAATTTGGTCCATGAGAAATGTGATTCAAGTTATCAGTTAATTCTCTAACTTGATTTGTCATCCTCTATATAGACGCTGCTTGACTCTGAATTTGTACATCAAATTGAGCTTCTCGTTTCTCGAGCCAATCTTTTAGCATGTCATTCAACTGATCTTTCTCTGATGGATCTGGTTCTTGATGAAGATCGTAGATGGATGGTGGATAAGATGGAAAATGTTATGATTCTTCGTACCTTGAATAAATCCAATAATTCTACCACTCTGAAAGGTAAATACATTGATCGCTCGGGTGGTTGCCATCACAAATTACACATCTCCCTATTTCGTTCTGTTGAGCAAATATAGAATTACTTAGTTCTAAATTCCAGTGATAATTGTTGGGCTGGACAACAGGCCTTAGAAAACTAGACTGTTGCTCCCGGATTTGGGGTGTATCTTCTTGTAAGGCTCGTAATCTTTCAAAATGTTCAATTTTTTAATCACCTGAAAACAAAAGGAAGAAATAAAAATTACAGATAAAAATAAAGAAAATTAGATAGCTTCAAAATTAATAACTCAAGAAAAATAAGTCCCCAGCAACGGCGCCAAAAACTTGACCGGCGTAAACACACACGTATAACGCAAGCGCACGTATCGTTCAAGTAGTATAAAAATATCGATCCCACGAGGACTTAATTCCTACTGTTGTTATTAATTGTTGATACTATTTATTTACAAATATCTAATTGAGGGAGAAGGGAATTGATTGCTTGAATGATTTGATTTGTAGATTTGCTAAATAAATAAAGACAAAAAGACAAAACAAAAATACTAAGGAAAATAAAAGACTCAAAGATCTAGGGTTGTGAATCATTCTAATATCTTTAAAAAGATGAAGTGATTATTTTAAGTTTGTGTAATAAATCAGTTTACTAACCTGGAACATGAATTTATGTGAAAGCATCTGTCGATGGTCAGACACAAATACCCAGTTTAATCCAATTGAACATATGTCTATGTCAACCAAAGTATCTGGATTCATTAAGTTTAAGTTCTAATTATGGCTACCCCCGCCCAACAGGTATATGTCTATCCTATAAGGAAATCTATTAAATGGTTATCTATCCTCAAAGAAAATCGTGGGCTATTAAGTCAAAGGTTGAAACCTAAAATCCCTATGTCTAGTTCATTTTAGATTTACCACATCAATCTTATTGGTGATCAAACAACAAGAAGCATTTAAGACTTAATAAGTAAACCTTTAAATTACTCAAATTATAAAATAACCTCTTATAAACCGGTGATATTAGATTTCATCACAACCTAGAAAACTAACTTAGTTATAATACATAGTTAGGACAAGTAAAAAGACATAAAATTACTAAAAAGTAAATGCGGGAAAAAATAAAATGCTAAGGTAAAAGGAATTAACTTCTACTATTTACTATTTAGATATCTCCATAATATAATATATATCATTGTGATATTTTAAACCAACCGTCCAGTATGGCGGTATCTTCAATAAGTCAAATTAAAATAAACCAGCCATAAAGGCGGAACAAAAATTAAACCAACCGTCCAGTATGGCGGTATCCTCATTAAGTCAGGTTTAACCAGATTAAATTGAATAATCAACCGTCCAGAATGGTTGTATCCTTTATTAAGTCAGGTTTTAAATAGTTTATATATTATATTTTAAGGGAGATTAATTAAATAGCAAAAGTAAAAGAATTACCTTATTACCTCAGCATAGAGAAGTTACCCCCTCATGGATGGATAGAATTACTACTACAAAGCGTAAATAAAACTGAATATAAGAAGAAAATAAGAAGAACTCTCTTTTATATAAGTATTTCAGAGGATTTTTGGTACATTGATACTAAGAAATTTGAACTCTATTTATAGGTGCAGAAAACCCTCTGGTGTCACGACGCCAAGGACTTTGGCGTCGCGACGCCATCCCCTTTTTGCTTGGCACAATCTCGTCCGGACACATGGCAAGGCGGCTGAAAAATTTCGGCTCGTTGAATTTTTGACACGTGGCTTGTTGAATTGACGACACGTGGCACGGCGGCTGAAAATTTCGGCTCGTTGATTTTTGGACACGTGGCATGCACATTAGCAAGTCTGCACAGCTGGGCGTCGCGATGCGCAAGTCATCGGCGTCGCGACGCCGAAAATGACTATTTTGCCCTATGTTTGTTTTTTTGTCTGTTTTAGCCCCAATTTGTCTCCAATGCTTTCCAATCTTTATTTATTTGTAAAATAACACAAAATACATCAAAACGTTCACAAAACTCAAGAAACTATACAAAATATTAAGTTAAATGAGTGGGAAATAGTGATACATTTATCACTCATCAGTATATGATATGTTTTGTTCTGGAAATCTCAATATTATTGCAATTAAGATACATCTTAGGTTGATACATACTATTTTGAGTATGTATCATTGTTAATTAAAATATTAAATTATAAATTTAAGAGTTCATTCTATTGTCCTATAATTTTTCAACCAAATAAAACAAGCAGAAGGAACCTAGTTATAGAACAAGCAGAAGGAACTTAAAATCATCCTTAGGTAATCAAAGGAACCATCAAGCCACTGAACAAAATCAATACTCTACTACAGCAATCCAACAGCCTTTCAAATATTATTAGTTCTTTATGATGTTTTGAGTTCAAATTATTAGTTCTTTAGTTCTTTATAATGACTTTTTACTAATCCATATTGTAGTTAATGGCTTCTTCCGCGACTTCTAATTCGGAGTGCAGTCCCGTACTTAAACGGATAATATCAAGCGATTTATTGCTAAGTGGGTGTATGAATCCGGTATTCCTTTCAATGCTATTGACAATGACAGTTGGATAACGATGATGGAAGCAGGTTGTCAATTTGGACCGGCTTTCAGAGGTCCTAGCCAATATGAGTTGAGGGAGCCATTGTTGAAAGAGGAAGTTGCAAGTGTTAAAGATTTCCTGAAACTACATGAGAATAAGTGGATGGAGAACGGGTGTTCTATCTTGACAGATGCTTGGAGTGATAGGAAAAGGAGAAGCATAATGAATTTGTGTGTTAATTGCACAATAGGCACCACTTTTCTTTCTTCCAAGGAAAGTTCTGATGTGGCGCATACTGCGGAGCACATTTATGAGTATGTGATGACGGGCATTGAACAAGTGGGGGCGAAAAATATGGTTCAAGTTGTAACAGACAATGCCTCGAACAATATGGCCGCGGCAAAGTTGTTGAAGGTGAAGATGCCAAATATTTTTTGGAGTTCATGTGCTAATCACACCATCAACCTAATGCTTGAAAATATTGGGAAATTTCCGAGATACAAGAAAACCATTGATAGTGCCAAGGCTTTCACCATTTTTGTGTATGCCCATCACAAGACTTTGTCCATGATGAGATCGTTTACAAAATAGAGGGACATAGTCAGACCGGGAGTAACTAGGTTTGCTTCAGCTTCTTATCCTTGCAAAGTTTGATCGAGAAAAAAGAAAGTTTGCGAACCATGTTTGCTAGCACGGAATGGGATGAGTGCATATGGTCGAAGCAAGCTAAAGGGAAAGCTGCATTTTCCACGTGATGAGTGTCGCTTTTTGGAATGGGGTGACCCAATATTTGAAGGTGTTTGCACCTTTGGTGAGGGTGCTTCGATTAGTTGATGGGGATAGAAAGCCATCCATGGGGTTTGTTTATGGAGAACTAAAGAATGCAAAAGAAGAGATCAAGAATGCATTGAACAATATTGAGAGTAATTATCGGCCAATCTTGGAGATTATTGATAGTAAAAATGAAGGGCGGATTGATACTCCATTACATTATTGATAGATGACTTGGTTACCATTCTAGAGTTGTTAGGACACTCAATGATGACCTACAATTGTTCCTGAGTTGTTTCATAGTGGTGAGACTTGATTGGTGTTGTAGAGATTGGATTAAAGTGTTGGATTGTGTTAATTTTGGTTAATTTGATTAATTGAGAAATTATGGTTTCAAACCTAAACCAAAATTGGGGATTTTCATATATATATATATATATATATATATTGTATTTTGATACATATGAGATATATATATATTTATTATTTTGGTAGTGATTGGAAATCACCTAAACATGTATTTGACAATTTAGGACCAAAATGATCAAAATGCAAAATTTTGGGGGCTCACGGCAATAAGCAAAAATCTGGAAATAATTTTCTAGGTTGCATTTTAATGTATATAAGATGTACAAATCATTTTGGTAGTGATTGAATATCACCTAATCTTGTATTTGAAAAATTAGGACAAAAATGCAAATTTTTTGGGCATTTCCATAATTATGAAAAATCTGGAAAAATTTTCAGAATTTTGTTTATAATGTATATTTGATGTAAAAATCATTTTGGTTGTGATTGGAAATCACCTAAGCTTATATTGAACAACTTATGACTAAAATGATTAAAATGAAAAGTTTTGGAGTTTTATGGTAATTTGTTTTTGAGTATTGAGTGATTAAAATAAATAAATTATTTTATTACCCAAGAAAAATTAAAGAAATGGGTAAATTTGATTTTCCGCATTCCACTACGTAACCCGGGTATTTTGCCCAAAACCTTAACAATTATGCAGTAAGCGTTACTAGCAAATATTAGTCAAATCCAGGTAATTACCATTGACGAAGAGGATATGGAGAATGTGTTTTACAGATAAGAGGATATAGAGATTTTGACTTTCAGTCAGATCCTGACGATAGAAAGTCTACCTCAGGTTTGTATTTACTCTTAATAATGCTGTAGTCAGTTGGAAGTGTTCCAAATAAGGATCAACAGCTAATTCCACCACTGAGACAGAATTTATTGCGACATCAAATGCTGCAAAGGAAAAGGTATGGATTAGAAAAATTATCACTGAATTGGGAGTTGTCCCAAGCATCAAGGATTCGATTCTGTTGTTCTATGATAATAATGGAGTTGTTGCATAGGCAAAAGAACCGAGAGCGCGCATCGGAAATTAAAACATGTATAACGAAAGTACCACATTATTTGTGAGATCATCGCTCGAGGAGATGTTGTCATATGCAAGATATCTGGAGAGGACAACATAGTAGACCCGCTTATGAAGGCCATGTATCTGAGACTATATGATAGACATGTAGAGGCGATGGGTATTAAATACCATCAAATTTGGTACTAGAGCAAGTGGAAGAAAATGTAGGAGTTGGTGCTCGGCGCGCCAAAAATTTTATTGTATTTATTATAAATACGATGTACATTTTATTTTATTATGAATAAAATTAAGTAATTTTCATCAATATAATCTTATATATGGTAAAGGCGTAAAATACCTTAGAATGAATTGTTGTGTGACATAATTACAAAGCGACGCAATTGTTACTGAGGAATGTCACAATACAATACATTCTTAAAATTTTCTTAGTCAAGATTTACATACGTGGTCGGTTAGTAAACCCGTGAGACCTGTACGTATCGTATATTAGAGTTGTTCTAATGGTTTGTCTCAGTAAACCATGAGTCTTGGGAGACTTATATAGACACGTAGGTATTTATTGGATAAATATTGAACGACTAATTCAAAAATTCCTGATAGATGGTACACAACGTCAATAGGAATATTTACGAGTCGAATAGCATATTAGCTCCTTTGACTTGTGATACCACTGTGGATATGTGGGATATCGTCCGTACTTTGATGACATTCACGTCAACGATCTTTTAAGATCATTCATCCGCCTGTTCATCGGGTATGGACTGATACTGATGATATCATGTGATGTATCCAGAGAGAATCTGTCAATCCCATGTACGGGATTTAGGTGTCCAATTTGTGATTCTTTCAAATCCTTGGCCGATGTATGATTCGGAAGCGAGTTCTGAATATTTATTTAAGAATCATAATTATGTCGCGACACATAAATTTTTCATAGCAGAGATTTGACGTTCAATCTATATCTCCGGAACAATTCGAATTACCTATTGTAGGACACAGAAATCGGCGACGCTGTTCTAGGCTCACGGCCCGGTTGGGAGTACGGAATAGTACGCGGAGGAACTAAACCGTAGAAATAACATGGAGTCGCCACCCGGTGTCAACCGGGACAAAGATTTACGGCCGCACTCACCCCTCGCAGGGGAAGACCTCAAACCGTTGGGTTCAGAATGGTCCCTTACTTATGTCACTTGTGATGATATGATTTGTGCAATAAACTAACCGAATCTACGCAACATATATGCTCAAAGATGACATAGATCTAATTTGTATTCGTCAAAATAATTTCTAATCTAAGTTTGCATGCTCGAAAATAAATCTTTAAACGGTAAACACGCAATATCACACAATGAGCACATTGAGCCATTAAACCAAAATAAACAAATAACTATTTAAACATAATCATAAACTAAACAAAATACCATGCATAAAATAACCTAATCATGCTTGAAAACAAACAATAATCTAGACTACATCATGCTTTAAATAATACTAAATAATCTACAACTACATCATGCTCAAACACAAGTTTGGATGAGACGAAAAACGTTCTCTCAAGTGGTACGTGGCGTTGTATCCCGAGTACAAACCGCACTACCGTCCATTCGGATTCGGCTACGGAATTTACGTCCGGGTTTTCATCCTATATACCACAAAAGGGAACACATATTCCGCTCATCCAACAATCACATCATGCCTCAAACGACTCTCATGCGATAATATTTCTAAAATAAATAAAATAAACGAAGAGAATAAATAAAAGGGTGCCCTCAGGTCTAACCTCTTTTGCCGTCTCACGAAAGGGCGTTACACGTCCGTTGAAAGGTGAACGATCTGCAACTCTTTTGGTTCACCAACTCAACGTCTTTCCTCTCTGTTTGATGTTCGGGCTGCTATTTTTATTCCGTTTCGTTGCTATTTTGCTGCTGTTTTTAGTCCACTGTTTTGGTGGTATCAAGGGACTGTTTTGGGCATTTTGGAGGGGGTAGTTTTGGGGTATTTTGTGGGGTTGATTTAGTGCAATTTTTGGGACTATTTTGCGGTATTTTGGAGACTGTTTATGCGGCAATTTGCTGGCAATGCAAGGGCTATGTCTCGGCAATTTTGAGGGTTAATTTGTGGGGTGAATAAGGGCTGTTGTTGAGGGCTTGTTAAGGTGTGATGGCTTTGTTCGTTTAGGTGAGAAGAGGGGGGCTGGTGGGTGGTCAAAGAGAGGGCTACGTTAAAGGCATCAGACTCTTACGTGAAGTATTGTGAAGGGCAGGTGGAGTTTAAGAGGCTGGACGTTTGTGAGTTGTTGTTTGTTGCGTGCAGGGAGTCAAGGCGCTGATTGTGAGGCTGATTGGTGGTTAGCGTGAAATGTTAAGTTTGGTTAAGGCAAATGGGGCAAGTGTGTGCGTTGAAGTGGGCAATATGCGTGAAGGCTTATGACTGAGTTAAATGGGCTGTTTTATGATGAAGTTTTCGGTCAGTGAAGGTTTTTGGGCGTGAATCAACTAGGGTAATTTTCTGAGAATATTGTGTGTATCTGACATGGTTGAATGTGGGTAATGGTTCTTTTTATAGGCCAAATGAGGGGGTTACCTTGTTGGAGAAGGAATAGAATTTGTGTATTAATTAGGAGATATTTTTAATCATTATGTGTTAGGGAAAATCTTTAATTAGGGAATTGATTTGATTTGTTCTTTTTAATTATTGATATGATTTATTTAAATTGGTAGGTGATTTAATTAAATTAGGAATGTGATTTATTTTAATTAGGAATGTTATTTATGGAATTTAATTTGAATCTTTTAATTTGGGAAATGAATTTAATTTGTGACATGTGTTTTAATTTAAGTTTAATTTAATTGGTTTTAATTTAATTTATTACATGCATTTTAAATGTTTTAATTATTTTGGATTGGGCTTGGTGTGTTAAAAACAGAGGTCCAACAAGCGAACCCGAAGCAAAACAAGCGAGTTAAATCTGATAAAATAATAATTCCCAATTTTACCCTTCCAACGTTCGTTTCCCGCGGCTTTCACAACTAGAGAGGTAGTGTCTCCATACGAGACTCATCATCGGGCTGATATGCAAAAATGCAATCCCTACACCTATGACAGATGGATTATATATATGCAATGACTTCGACATTGATGGTTCAACTTGATTATCTGTGGTCGTCGTAATTTGTGAGTGGACAAATTACGGACATGGAAATAGGTTTCGTGACAGATAAACTTGAAACTAGAGAGTCTCACAATATAAAGTATACTCGTTTAGCATTTGCGCAATTAATTATGGATAATTCGAATTATTCAAAATTTACACATGCGTATTAAATAATGTGTATTTGTATACGATACATAACTTAGATTAGATACACATTATTAACCAATTGGATTTTAACACTTGTTTTATTATTAATTATTAATTAATTATTAATAATGATAAAATGGAAGAATATTCTTGGAATATTTTTCCATATATTTATTTTGTCTTTTTGTTAATAAGATAAAATAATTTAAGTAATTTGTTAAATAATTTATTTTTGGATAAGAATATTATTTGGAATATTCTTGTTATTTGACCAATTTTAACTGCTATTCCATGTAATTTTGACACATGGATTTATTAACAAAATATTAAAATAATTATGTCAATTTGGATAAGATTAAATTGGTGGCAAAATCTTAGCCATAATAATTTATTATTTTTGGTTAAAAATTACCCCAATTTTCGAAATTGGATAAAAAAAATATAAGTGGAACTTGTTTCCATTTTGCAAGGTTTAGCCACTTCTCATCAGATGAGAAATAAAAGAAAAATTGAGTTAAGGTTTTAAACTAAACAACACCATCATACGGAAGAAAAATTGAAGAAATTGGAATTTTTTTAAGGTAAAGTAAAATTCATAATTTCTATTTTTCTTGATTTTGTTTCTTAAGCATGAAAGGTATGTATAATATATGTATATTGCATGTTCTATTTACATATGTATCTTGGATATATATTTGGTGCAAAATTTGGTGTTGGTTGTTTAATTAACCTTAGTATTTTTCTTTTATTAATAACGTGTATACAGATTAATTAGTGAATAAATCTCAAAATTAAAATTATCATTCTAGAGTGATATTTCCACACAAATATTGTCTAGAATTTTTCTTGAGGCTTTATGTTGTGGTGATTAAATTTTGGGGTAAATTAATTGGATTAATTTTGCAAATAAAAATGGAATTTAGGCATGAAAATGGATAAAGAAAAAACTGGATCAAATCTGATTTTATTATGTATAACATAATACTTTTCATGAAACAATATTTATTTGGATGATTTTGGATGTGTATTGGGTGGTGGATAAATTCCACAAATTGTTCCGGGGTGAAAACGCGAGAAAACAATGAAATTCGCGTCGAAACGGGCTCGTTGAGTCGCGGCTATGAACTCAACAAACTAGGCACTGTTTGGGCAACCCAAGGGCTGACTGAACACTTCCCAAGTGATCAGGTTGGCTCGGCTCGGCGGTTGGTCAACCGGTTTAACTGTTTGACCATTATGCGTAGTATTTGTCCAAAACTAATTTCGAAAAATTATTATTCGTGTTTTGAAATATATTATGTTATTAAATATCAATAAATAATATATTTAAATTTAATTGAGTGAATTTAAAATATTTGATATTAATTAATTCGCTCGAGAATTTTTAAAAACAATTTTCCCCTTCCACTGCGCCCTTCTGCTGCGCTTACCCCAGCACATATACCAATATAAATACGTGTATCAATACTTGTACATAGGCTTTTTGATTTACGTATACATATACATGCCATTACACATGCATATACTTTCATACATAAACACACACATATAGACATTGAGTTCGTCAATTACTTCACTTTATAGCATAGCAATAATAAAAAATCCATATCTAAGGTGGTCGATTACTTAACCATACATAATCTTGCACTTCTTTCTCAATACATCTCTTATCTATTTTCATCTTAAACTAAACACTTCAATCATGTCTATATATATATAAAACATAAATCAACTTTCGAGTATTTGACCGGCGTAAACACACACGTATAACGCAAGCGCACGTATCGTTCAAGTAGTATAAAAATATCGATCCCACGAGGACTTAATTCCTACTGTTGTTATTAATTATTGAATCTATTTATTTACAAATATCTAATTAGATGGAAAAGAGAATGATTGTTTGATTGGTTGAAAGTGGTTTTGCAAAATTAAATAAATAAAAAGACAAAGAAATACTAAGGAAAAATAACAAAAGACACAAAGATCTAGGTCGTGAATCATTCTAATATCATTTAAAAGATGAAGTGGTTATTTTATGTTTGTGTAATAAATCAGTTACTAACCTGGAACACTAAATTATGCAAAAGCCTCTGTCGATGGTCAGACGCAAATACCCAGTTTAACCCAATTGAACCATATGTCTATGTCAACCAAATTTATCTGGATTCATTAAGTTTAAGTTCCAATTATGGCTACCCCCGCCCGACAGGTATATTCCTATCCTGTAAGGAAATCTATTAAAGGGTTATCTATCCTCAAGGAAGATCGTGGGCTATTAAGTCTGAGGCTGAAACCTAAAATCCCTATGTCTAGTTCATTAGATTTACCACATCAATCTTATTGGTGATCAGACAACAAGAAGCATTAAGCTTAAGACTTAATAAGTAAACCTTTTAATTACCCAAACTAAAATAACCCCTTATAAACCGGTGATATTAGAATTCATCACAACCCCAGATAACTAACACATAACTAGGACTAGTAACAACTTAAAAGTAAAAGACATAAAGTAAAAATACTGAAAAGTAAAAGACAAAGTAAAAACTGAAAAGTAAAATAAAATAAAATAAAATTCTAAGGTAAAGGAATTACTTTTACTACTACTAATTTAGATATCTCCCATAAAATAATATATAAACTTGTGATATTATTTTACCAACCGACCAATCTGGCGGTATCCTGATTAAGTCAAATTAAGTCCAACCAGCCATATAGGCGGTAATATTTGTCCATAATCCAGCCATAAAGGCGGTACCAAAATAAATTTACCAACCGACCAATCTGGCGGTATCCTTGATTAGTCAGGTTTTAAACCAGATTAAATTGAATTGCCAACCGACCAATATAGCGGTATCCTTTATTAATCAGTATTTTAAATAGTGAATATATTATTTTTAAGGGAGATTAATCTAATTAGTAACAGTAAAAGAATTACCTTTCACCCTAGCTTGGGAAATTACCTCCTCATTACTGAAAAGTAAAAACTGAAAAATTAAAGAAAGAAAGTATTGTGCGTAAAAGTAAATTGCGGAAAGTAAAAACTGAAAAGTAAAGAAAAGAAAGTACGAAACTGAAAATTAATTACTAAAAACTAAAAATAAACAAACTAGATACAATCTTCTTATTTATTCATTAAGAATTTCAAAGAAGAAAGTATGAATTTTACAAATGAAATGGTTTGGTATTTATAGGCAAAATTTTGCCATCATCAATTCATCAATCAATTTCTCCACCAATTACATTATTAATTTCTCCACTAATTACTCCACCAAATCCATAATTGCTCCAATAATTTCTTATCTTGTTTGGTGTTGATTGATAATTTTTATTAATTATTAATTAATTAATATTTTGCTTTGAAAATGATTGATAATGACTTTTAATAATTACACTCCACACACTTCTGGTAGGTTCATCAATTTCGGTCATGAAATCTTCAGAATTCGAAAGTATTTTCTCTTTCAAAGTTGTAGATCTTTGAGTCTTCTTTAATCTGGCACTTGAATCAGCTCAATCCGATATCTGAGTAAGAAGTTATGCCCAACATACGACAAATGTGCAAACCTGGAATTTCCAAAACTGCACTTCGTCAAAACGCCCTTTCAAATTTTCAATCTCCAAAATTAATATATCAAGTCCAATAATTGCCCTTATTTGATCCACATTTCGTCCTAAATGATTTCATTGAGTCCCGATATTATTTTATCTGCAAATAAACTAAAACACATCAAAACATTCATCAAACCCGAGAAACTAAACAAAATATTAAGTAAAAGGGGCGGTAAATATTGATATATTTTCCGCTCATCACACCCCCAAACCTAACATTTTGCTAGTCCTCGAGCAAAACATAAAATAAAATAACATGAAAATAAAATTAACTAAGCCACTTTCGTAGGGATCACGATTGCATTTAGCGTATGCAACAAGCCTTTAAACCCCTAGGTGTCCCTAGTGGACGAGTTGTAGTCTCGTGAGGGCTTACAGCAATGATACCCACAAACATTTTTACAAAAGTAAAAAGTTAGTTAAAACTAATGCACACAAAAGCAAAAAGACAAGCGAAAAGAGAATAAAGATGTTAGTGACTAATCAGATGAAACTTCTACTCCAAGTTACTAGTTGTTTTGTTTCTTTCTAAATTACTAAATAAGTAAACTCTCCGATTATTTTTACCATTCTCCATATACACAGCCAACAAAATATTAAACAACTCATTTTTTGCCCACAACAGTCATAAGTGTAGTTGATAAGAGAGTAATATTTTTGTCCTAAAGTTCTATCAGATTTCACATCTTTTTGCAGCAATGGAATAATTTTTCTGATTTTTCTGATTTTTTCTTTGATTTTTTTTTTCTATTTTTTTATTTATATACAATATCTTTCATCTATATAGCGAGTGTTGGGTTGGTGGCTCCCAAACCAGTTGGTTTTAGGGCACCAGGTGTTAAGACACCCCTACGAACTTAATTACTCAGACTTCAAATATATATATTTTTGCAACATCTTCGATCCATGTAACGAGCTTTGGGCCAGTGACTCCCAAACCAGTTGGCTTTAGGGCACTAGGTGTTAAAACACCCTTACAGACTTAATAACTCGAATCTCAGACGTTTTTTTTTTTTTTTTTTTTTTTTACTCCATTGTTTTTTGAGATGCTTCCTCTAATTAAAGTAGAGCACTAAATATTACAAACTTTTCAATTTTAGCTCATGTCTGTATGTACTATATATGTTGATAATATTTGCTAACTGAACATATGAAGATCCATTTTAGTCCGTTTTAAGGAGAATTCACAAATTAAATAATTCAAAATAAAATAAACAAAAATTAACTTGTTTCGAAAATAGGCTTGAGATACGTATCAGGAGTGGAAACTCCTTACTCAGCTATCTCTTACCAATTTCACCTTTTTAGTCAAATTAAAAACACAAAAACACAAAATATTTTTGTAATTTTTGAAAATTTTCCAATTTTTTTGTATTTTTCGAAAAAATTTTGGACTAAAAATAAAAATACACACACAAACTATAAACAAGGTACTGCTACTAATTCCTTCCCCCAAATCTAAATGAGACATTGTCCCCAATGTCTTAAACAGTAGAAGAAGAGTTTAGAAGATAATACCTGGTTAGCTGAAATTCTACAAGAAATTAAAGGTTAAGATCCAGATTAATTCGACGCCTCTTACCACGATCGTCTTCGAACCAATTTATCTTTGAAAGGATAGGGTCAACTTGTGGTTCATATGCTATGAGTTGGTCTATTAGATCTGGAGCAGTTCTGGCAGTGAAGAGGAGTTCTTTCAAAGGTTTTGACACGAACCCATTTCTCCGAGCATCATCAAGAAACACACAAAGAAAATCATAAAATCCATCAATATTAAACAGTCCAAGTGGTTTCTGGTGTATGTTCAGGTTCGCCCAAGATAGTACTATAAATATTTCCTCCAATGTGCCCAAGCCACCTGGCAAAGCAATAAAAGCATCAGAACGGTTAATCATTTCTACCAGTCGTTCAGACATACCTGGCACGATCAGTTCCTCTCCGTTTGATGATCCAATAAGATTCGCCTCTGCCAAGGGTTTTGGGATGATTCCCAAAACATGACTGCCTCCTTCCTGTACAGCCTTTGAAACGATCCCCATAAGTCCAAGATTTCCTCCGCCATATATTAAGTGCATATTCCTTGCTGCTAAGACTCGACCCAATTCCTGTGCTGCTTCTATGTATTGTGGCTTAGTACCAACACTAGTACCGCAAAACACACAGATGTTTTCAACTCGTCTTCTTGAAGTGGCTTCCATTTTTTTATGTATTTCTTTTTCAAATCAGGATGCCTTCAAAAGTGCAATGACGGGCTGAATTTATAGTACCTGAAAAGGGTGAATACAATAATAGCACAAGTATCTTCCAGAGGACGATTGTTAGCTAAACAACAAAAGAAATCGTGAAAGGTCAAAAAGTCTGGATCCTGTCTACGAAAACAAAGATAATTACAACAGAAAAGCGAATCAAAGCAATAATTAAGGCAACGGAATTGTGTATGCAATACGCCACTTGTTTGGTATATAAATCCATTAGGATGCGTCTTAAGATTTAATTCTTTACTCAGCCATCGTTAATGAATTGTTTCTCCTCTTTAATTGCCAAACACAATTCCTTCTGTTTTAAAATGCTCCGTTTGTGCCTTTCCCTACAAAAATAACACACAAAATTAAAAAGTCTACAACATGTATACACAAAATATGAAAACAAAAATTACAACAAATTGCATGGGTTGCCTCCCTGCTAGCGCTAAATTTTTCGTCTTCAGCCAGACGTGACTGAAATTCATCTGTTAAGGAGGTTTCAGTGTCGTTTTGGATGTCCGATTAAAGACAATCCCGTGAGCATTGCTTTTGAAGGGTCTCTTCCAACGGTAAAGTGGCAAAAAGAGTTTTGTCTCATTCAGTGCTCGTGCCACCTTTTTGCTCCTTATTGTTCCAGTGGTTCCTGCAAAGAAAGAAAGAAAATCAGGAGGTCTTGTATGATGTTTGACTTGGAATGGAAGTTCCATTCTGTCAAGCTTCTGGGCGATATCTTTGATTTGTACTCCCCAAAACAACGATGTTTCTCCTGAATGCTCTGGATCTTTATTAAGGTCAGACATTTGCTCCTTCATTTGCTCTGTTTCTTGCTCCACATTTTCTTCACAGATGTATTTTAAAATTTCTATATTCAGCTCTTCATCTGTCATCTGTGAAATACATGCTTCAAAATTGTCAACCTGAGGATGCAAAGATGTTTCTGACTTTAGGTTTTCATCCTCTGATACGACTGGAATGGATGGTTCAGATAGATCTTCTTCAAACATCAAGGTAAAGCATGCTCCAAGATCTTCATTTTGAGGATTGAAAGTTTGATCCTCCGTTGTTGGTGCAGTTGGTACAAATAGATCAGCTTCATCCTCGTCAGAATCTGAATAATAAAAGTCAAATTGAGACTTTACCGGTTCGGGTTCCTGAACTGATACCTCTGGTTGTTGATACTGCTCAGCCTCCTCCTTTGTTGAAGTGTCTCTGTGGATTTCTGGGTACTTGAAAGCTTCATCAGTGTCATCTGAAACTGGTTCTTGAGGTATGTAGTTCTGGTTTTCTGTTAATTGTCTCATTTGATCTGTCATCCTCTGAATGAATTCTGATTGTCTCTGAATACTTTCAAGTTGCTTCAGGCTTGTTTCAAGCATTGTATCCAACTTTTCGTCTCGTTTCTTGGAAAAAATTTTGAGCATATCAATAAATTGTTCTTCCTCTGATGGTTCTGGTTTTTGTTGAGGATAGTAGGTGGATGGTGGATAAGATGGAAAGTATGATGGTTCTGGCATCCAGTGATAATTGTTGGGCTGGACAACAGGCCTCAGAAAACCGGACTGTTGCTCCCAGATGTGGGGTGTATCTTCTTGTAAAGTTCGTGATCTTTCAATCTCCCAGTAATGTTCCATTTTTTTATCACCTGAAAACAAAAGAAATAAAAAATTACAAAATAAAAGAAAGAAAATTAGATATAAGTAAATTTGATAGTTTCAAAATTAACAACTCAAGAAATATAAGTCCCCGGCAACGGCGCCAAAAACTTGACCGGCGTAAACACACACGTATAACGCAAGCGCACGTATCGTTCAAGTAGTATAAAAATATCGATCCCACGAGGACTTAATTTCTACTGTTGTTATTAATTATTGAATCTATTTATTTACAAATATCTAATTAGATGGAAAAGAGAATGATTGTTTGATTGGTTGAAAGTGGTTTTGCAAAATTAAATAAATAAAAAGACAAAAGAAAATACTAAGGAAAATAACAAAAGACACAAAGATCTAGGGTCGTGAATCATTCTAATATCATTTAAAAGATGAAGTGGTTATTTTATGTTTGTGTAATAAATCAGTTTACTAACCTGGAACACTAAATTATGCAAAAGCCTCTGTCGATGGTCAGACGCAAATACCCAGTTTAACCCAATTGAACCATATGTCTATGTCAACCAAATTATCTGGATTCATTAAGTTTAAGTTCCAATTATGGCTACCCCCGCCCGACAGGTATATTCCTATCCTGTAAGGAAATCTATTAAAGGGTTATCTATCCTCAAGGAAGATCGTAGGCTATTAAGTCTGAGGCTGAAACCTAAAATCCCTATGTCTAGTTCATTTTAGATTTACCACATCAATCTTATTGGTGATCAGACAACAAGAAGCATTAAGCTTAAGACTTAATAAGTAAACCTTTAAATTACCCAAACTATAAAATAACCCCTTATAAACCGGTGATATTAGAATTCATCACAACCCCAGATAACTAACACATAACTAGGACTAGTAACAACTTAAAAGTAAAAGACATAAAGTAAAAATACTGAAAAGTAAAAGACATAAAGTAAAAACTGAAAAGTAAAATAAAATAAAATAAAATTCTAAGGTAAAAGGAATTACTTTTACTACTACTAATTTAGATATCTCCCATAAAATAATATATAAACTTGTGATATTATTTTACCAACCGACCAATCTGGCGGTATCCTGATTAAGTCAAATTAAGTCCAACCAGCCATATAGGCGGTAATATTTGTCCATAATCCAGCCATAAAGGCGGTACCAAAATAAATTTACCAACCGACCAATCTGGCGGTATCCTTGATTAGTCAGGTTTAAACCAGATTAAATTGAATTGCCAACCGACCAATATAGCGGTATCTTTTATTAATCAGTATTTTAAAAAGTGAATATATTATTTTTAAGGGAGATTAATCTAATTAGTAACAGTAAAAGAATTACCTTTCACCCTAGCTTGGGAAATTACCTCCTCATTACTGAAAAGTAAAAACTGAAAAATTAAAGAAAGAAAAGTATGTGCGTAAAAGTAAATTGCGGAAAGTAAAAACTGAAAAGTAAAGAAAAGAAAGTGCGAAACTGAAAATTAATTACTAAAAACTAAAAATAAACAAACTAGATACAATCTTCTTATTTATTCATTAAGAATTTCAAAGAAGAAAGTATGAATTTTACAAATGAAATGGCTTGGTATTTATAGGCAAAATTTTGCCATCATCAATTCATCAATCAATTTCTCCACCAATTACATTATTAATTTCTCCACTAATTACTCCACCAAATCCATAATTGCTCCAATAATTTCTTATCTTGTTTGGTGTTGATTTGATAATTTTTATTAATTATTAATTAATTAATATTTTGCTTTGAAAATGATTGATAATGACTTTTAATAATTACACTCCACACACTTCTGGAAGGTTCATCAATTTCGGTCATGAAATCTTCAGAATTCGAAAATATTTTCTCTTTCAAAGTTGTAGATCTTTGAGTCTTCTTCAATCTGGCACTTGAATCAGCTCAATCCGATATCTGAGTAAGAAGTTATGCCCAACATACTACAAATGTGCAAACCTGGAATTTCCAAAACTGCACTTCGTCAAAACGCCCTTTCAAATTTCCAATCTCCAAAATTAATATATCAAGTCCAATAATTGCCCTTATTTGATCCACATTTCGTCCTAAATGATTTCATTGAGTCCCGATATTATTTTATCTGCAAAATAAACTAAAACACATCAAAACATTCATCAAACCCGAGAAACTAAACAAAATATTAAGTAAAAGGGGCGGTAAATATTGATATATTTTCCGCTCATCAGTATTCACCGCATGAGTTACTTACATGGCTTCGCGAGCACTCCAGGTCATAGTCACATCTGTCAAAACAAATGGCGAAATGCCATCGGAAAACGACTTACGGAGTTCTCGACTAAACTACATCAAAATCCCGGAACTTTTCGGAACAACCAAATCAAGTCCTTTTTCAATTCTTTCAGTTTAAGTAATCTTAAAACATCATCACAAACTATTCCAAGCCATTATTTTACCTAAATTCTCAATTTACGCATTTTTAGAAAATCTTCCGAAAAAATTTCCGCAAACACTACGAATGGTCCTGAACCCTCCGAACCTACCTGGAATTATCTAAACACTATATTTTCATCACATATAACACATATCCATCATAACGATCAAAAACATATTATTACACTGAAATCCTACTTTTACATAAAAACTGGCATAATCTATCAGATCGATCTAATTCGTTTCGTTTTCTCTCGGATTCTACCAAATACACATATTCAATATACTAATACTCAAACAATTCATTTTTATCATTACGCTACTTTACGAAACTACTGGATGCTTCCGAAAATTTAACGAAAAACTTGAAATTTGTGGATTTTTACTAGGGGTCTTACCGAGATTTCGAGGCCATAGACAAACTCCAAACAATCCCATAACGCGTTGGAATCGAAGGAATTCTGATCGGAGCTACTGTTCATTGTGGGTTACTAATCATCTGAATCTTCTTCTCTCGTTTCACGTGCAACCGTGTACGGATTGGAAAATCAATCATCGCCAACTTGTAGTACTCTTTGGGAGCTTCGATTTGGCGGGTGGCTCGGGCCGCGAAATGAAACAACGAGCCAAGATCGAGAAAACCCACCACGCATATCTCTATCTCGTTTTCACCATTCGCCAGCGTCCTAGGGCTGCCGCCGGCCACAAAAAGGTAGAGGGGTGGCCGGTACACCCCTCTGTCTCGTCGTGCTGGCCGACGATGGCTGGCAGGCCATCGACACGAAAGGGGCGACAGTAACGCAAATTTGGGGACGAATGTGCTTTTTGGGAGATTTGGTTTCTTTTGAAATTTTTGTGATTTCAGAAAACCTTAGGGTATTTATAGAAGAGTTTCTGAAATTTACATTCAGACCCCCGCAAAATTACATCAGGTCCATACTATGGAACATTCTCGAATATTTGTATTTTTGAAGCCCTTCTAGAATAAATTTCGAAAAGTGTTCAACATGAAAGTTGTTCGTCTTGGAAAAACGAGTCTGATGATTTAGGAATTAACTCAATCGGAGTTCTTTTACTATATTTAAAGTTGAGACAAAAACATTTATGCGTATAACGATAAAAATTGAAATCGCGTAGCCAATTATCGAAACCACGTATTTTTCAACGAGACGATACATCATTTTAAAATATTCCGATCTATTTTCTAACACAGAAATTATGATATTCGATTGCCATCCTGTTTCAAGTCATTAACTTTAATTCGAAAATCTTCCGTCACTGTTCCGAAAAACACGGGATATTACAGTTGTGATCATTGTTGAAGTACTTAATGAGATATTGATATATGTTGTCTATGCGGTAAGTTGAAAACTTGAGGTGTGTTTTCTTGATACGGTCGGATAGTAAGTCAATTAAAGTTTGATTTTGGTTTATGTAATGTGTTAGCTGAAAATAAAGGGTTGGTTAGGGGTTGGTTTTTTGTCCTTGATAATGAATTATTCATGAGTATGAAGATGAGTCATAGTGATTATTTTAATAGTTGTATGTAAATTTTTATGATATGGAAATTATATAGTGATGGTAAGTATTACATTTTGACTATGAAAGTGTACTTGTGATAGTTTTAAAATATGAGTTAGTAATGGCTTGATTAGAAGGCTTTAATGTCCTATCACGAATGTCTTGATCAAATTATTTTGGATAATGTGACATGTGAAGTCTTAGTGTTTGAGGAGGTATGCGTGTAAGTTGTTTTTGATTCACTTCATCTACGTCTCTTGATAAAGTGTTCCGATAAATAATTGTAAATATGTATATATGTTCATAAGTATTTTATTTAAAGTTTAAGTCTTGTTCGTTTGTAGTGTGCGTGGTTACTTACTGGGTTTCTATAACTCACGCCACCAACGTTGTTAATTTTACAGGTCAACCACATCAGATTTGAAAGACATGCTCGAGACGCCGAATCACCCAAGTTGCAATCACCCTCACAAAGTGTCATGGGATAAAGTCTTACAGGTTTAGGATATATGATTATTATGTTAAACGTCACGCTAAGCATGCTGTTATGTATTTATTAAGTAAAAGTTTTGGTTTGTATATAATGTTGTGGGCATGGAGCCCTTAAGTGTTGATTATGATTTTGATATGCTTTGTGTGGACCTGAGGTCATTTGAAAGTTGGATGTTTTCTTTTAGGTTTAATTTTGATGCTGGACTGCGATCCGAGTTGTCTAGTTTTACGATACATTATATTCATTTTTCTGTAAATTTGGAGGTTTATGGAGATGAGTTAATCTTATCTCCTGTCAGTAGCATCTTGCCTATGGCTGGGTGTTATATTCAAAATGTCAATATTTTTACAACAAAATATAAATGTATTCTAAATATACACATACGTAAATTTTGAATCCAAAACACAAACCAAATTAGAATCCCACAATGAAATGATTGATGTGTAATTCTAGGTCACCGAAAGGTGGTCACATGATTCTAAAATGGTAGTCATAACTCCAAGCTATTATCTAGAGTTCCAAACTCTAATTTTATGTTTATATCCAACATAAATATTTTGACCCAATCACAAGCATATTATGTTTATGTTTCCAAAACATCCAGACATAATTTATTAGCCTAATTTCAACATCAAGCTATGTTATTATGTATCCAATACATAATACATCACTATATGATTCATTAATGAAGAAGTTTGATTCCAATATCCAATCTTCTTCTCATTGTTGAAATGTTGTGGAGAACATCTAAAGTTAGCAAGCTTGACTCCAAGATTCAATCTTAGTTCCAATGCTAGAAGCTTGATTCCAAGATTCAATCTTGATTTCTCCTTGTTGAAATGTTATAGAGAACTTCCAAAGCTTCTCTAAACACTTCTTTTACTTAGGCTAATATTTCTAAATCTTACTTGTTTTAGATTTCACAAGCTTAACTTTCTTAAGCTCAAGCTTAATTAAAAACTTGCTCACGCTTTCCTTTTAAGCAAAACTTATGCAATTTTTAAAAACTTGCTCGACGAGTACACATCATATTGTGAGACTCTCTAAGTCTAGACACGTTCCTCATATAAGCTTAGCTTATATGTACCTAATTCGGCAACCTCCGAATTTGTGAAGAACACGAACGACCTTTCTGAACTATACCAGTCGAGGTCATCATATATGTTTAACAATCCCTCGGTCACAGGCTATCCGAGTTGTGCTTAGGAAACATAGATTACATCATCAAGTTTCTGAGGCGTACATCTAAGGTCGACATTTCCATAATTCTTTACAACTAATTAGAAAACCATTTCTGATATATGTGATTCATCTTAGGTGATCGGCTTTGGCCAAAGTCTTAAGAGTAGTGACTTACTCACATGGATACCTAAACCCCTTATGGTACACATACGAGCCTACAGATCATTTCTTGATACAAACTTGATTAACGAGGGCATCAGTCCACACCCAATGAACATCTAGCGGTCATACCATGAAAGGTCTTTGACATAGATGGCATCAAAGTGTGCAGGATCACACATAAAATCATTGTTATCCTATAGTCAAAGGACCACATATGCTACTCGACCCTATGAGATTCAAATTGGCGGTGGTGTGTACTTCCAACCGTTAGGAATCACCTATGAGTCATTCAAAATTCGCTCCAACGAATACCCCCATGTCTATACGAGCTTTTCTTGCTTATAGTCCATCAGGTTAATTCATTGTAACTTCAATTCCAATATATGACATATGCTAGTCTTTTAGATTATAAGAATTCAACCATATTCCAAAACCAACGGCTATGAATATTTTAAGAATAGTTTATAATGGTAATCATATCCTAATATTGGACCATCCAGTGTCCAATATTACTACATGACTATTCTAAGGTCGATGTCATTCTCAACATATTTATATATATCAATCTAATATGCGAAATGAAATTACCATTAAGGTTTAAATGAAAATAAAGTTATTTTATTAATAAATAATAAAATATAATATACAATACATTATTCGGATTGGCGCTCCAATTACCACTTGAATAGTGCCAATCCAGTTGGAACCAAAGTCTCTTATCCTCCATATGTTTATCGAATAACTTAGGAGGTAAGGCATTAGTATGCAGGTCTGTTATATTGTCTTGTCCTTTAAACCTTCAAGACCACTATGTCTTTTAGTTCAATAATCTCTCTAATCACGCGATATTTCATTTCCACGTGTTTAGACTTGGAATGTGTTCTTGGCTCCGCTATTATCACAGTACAGTGGGATGGAATCCGCAATGCTAGGCATAATATCAAGTTCTGTGATAAAATTTATAATCCAGAAAACCTCTTTAGCAGCTTCCAAAGCTGCTATAAATTCCGCGTCAGTAGTGGGATCAATTGTTGAGCCTTGTTTTAAACATCTCCAACTAACTGCATTACCATTAAGGGTAAATATGTATCAGAATGTAGAATTTCTATCATCTATATCTCCATGGAAGTTAGAGTCTGTATAACCCTTAACTTGTAGCTCACTTCTCCATATATGAGAAACTTATCTTTAATACGCTTAAGATATCTTAGGATAAGATTCACACAGGTCCAATGATCATTACCCGGATCAGATTGATATTCACACTGACGCCGAAACTGATGTCAGGTCCTATACAGAGCATAACATACATAATGCTTCCAATACAAGATGCATATGGCAAGGTACACATTCTAAATCTTTCTTCCTCAATATGAGGTGCCATTTTCTTTGAAAGATGTATACTGTATGAGAAAGGTACATTTACTCCCTTGTAGTTGGTAAAACTGTACATTTCTAATATTTTATCTATGTACGTGGATTGCACCATTCATATAAGCTTACGAACTATATCCCCGTAGAGCCTTATATCAAGTATATAGGAAGCTTCACCATTTTTTTCATGGAGACGTTCTTGCAAAGGTAGGATTTCACATTTTCCATCAATCATATATCATTCTCAATGATAAGGTATTTTCGTCTACACACAAAACAAGGAATACTATCATGCTCCCACTAACTTTCATATAAACACATGATTCTTCCTCATCCTTGATGAATCTAGATAATCTAATTATCTCATCAAAATGATGATTTCAGTTTCGGGATGCCTTTTTAAGTCCATAAATAGACTTCTGGAGCTTACAAACCAAGTTTGAAGTCTATTGGATACGAAAACCTCCGGTTGTTCCATATAGATATCCTTCTCGAGGAATCCATTTAGGAAAGTATTTTTCACATCAATCTTAAATATCTCATTGTCATGATCTGCAGCAATGATTAAAAGAATCCTAATGGATTTTAGCATGGCTTCTGGTGAAAAGTTTCCTCATAGTCAATCCCAGGACGTTGAATATAACCTTTCGCTACCAGTCGGGCCTTAAAGGTTTCCAAATTTCCATCGGGCCCTCACTTTCTTTTATAAACCCATTTACAACCAATAGGTTTAACTCCTTTAGGAAGTTCAACTAAGCCCCAAACTTGATTGTCATGCATAGAATCCATTTTGGATTTAATGGCTTCCTATCATTTTCCCAAATCGATATTCAATATCACCTCTTTATACATAGTCATATCTGTTTACTATGGCTCACATCAGACATTAAAAATAGTCTCTCGGGAGGCTTTGATATTCTATTCGACTTACATAAAACATGTGTTGTAGATTCTTCACCTAATTGGATATGTGGTTCCATCTCAGGTTCCTTAATGTTGGGATCAAACTTATTGTGTTCAATCTTTCTACAATTTCCATTTTTTCTCAAAAATTCATTTTCAAGAAAAGTGACAAAACGAGCAACAAATATATTTTGTTGCTCAGAATCATAGAATTGATATCTCAAAGAATTTTCAGGATATCCAATGAACCTATATTTATACACCTGGGTGCTAGTTTATCCCTCTGCGCAACTCTAACGTAAGCAGGACAACACCAAATCCTTAAATATCTAAGATTTGGATTTCTACCAAACCATATCTGATATGGGGTCGTAGAAACAGCTTTCGAAGGAACTCTATTAAGCATAACCCGAAGGTAATATGGAAATCATACCATATCCAATAAAGTATGACTTCTATGCTTAAACACATCATTATGTTGAGGAGTTCATAGTGGGCTATATTACACGAGAATCTCATTTTCCTTTAAAAAACATCTGAATTCGTCGCTCATGAATTCACCACCACAATCTGATCGAAGGCATTTGATAAATTTATCGGTTTGTTTTACAACTTCATTTCAGAATATTTTAAAATTTTCAAATGTTTTCCGATTTATATCTAATCAAATAGACATATCCAAATCCTTACTTATCATCAGTGAAAGTCACAAAGTATACTGAACTATCATGTGTTGCATGATTTAATGGACCACACACATAATTGTGTATTAGTTCCAATAAATCATCAGCACGATGTCCAACACTAAGAAATTAGGACTTTGTCATTTTCTCTTGGATACATGACTCCGAAATCGAATTAAGATCTAAGGTAAGATCTTCAGTCAAACCATCCTTAACCAATTTTGATATCTGATCGAAGCCACTTGATGAATTTATCGGTTTATTTTTCAACTTCATTTCAAAAAAATTTGAATTTTACAGATATTTCGTATTTATGTCTCATCAAATAGACATATCCAAATCTTGACTTATCATCAGTGAAAGTCACAAAGAATGTTGAACCATCATAAGCGGCATGATTTAATGGACCACACACATCATTGTGTATTAGCTCTAATAAATCATCACCACAGTGTCCAACACCAAGAAATGAGGATTTTGTCATTTTCCCTTAGATACATGACTCACAAATCAGATAAGTATATAAGGTAAGATCTTCGATCAAACCATCCTTATCAAATTTTGATAGACGTTTAACACTTATGTGGCCCAATCTCATATGTCATAATTTAGTATTATTTAATTCAGATCTTTTACTTGTATTTTCCTTTATATTAAAGACATATCGATATGTTTCTAAAACATAATGACCGTTAGATAAAGAACATTCATATATCAAATAGTTGTCTTTATCATATAAATATAAAATACTTTCTTTAATGTTTATTTTATATCACTCTTTATATAATATCGATAATGATATTATTCATCTAATAAGAGACGGTACATACTAACAGTCATGTAAAAATAATTTACAATCATTAGGGAGATCTAAACCATTCATATGGCTTTGACATCCAATGTCCTAACTCCGCTGGATCTCCCATTTGTTCAGCCTTCTTTTAACTCTCATGGCTTGCATGGAGTTGCAAATATGAGTAAAACTACCGGTGTCTAACACCCAACCACTATTTGCATCTAAGGCTAATGAGATGTCAATAATAGGAAAAATACAAAGCGTATATGAGGTTCCTGATTTTCCTTTCAGGTCTGGACAATCTTTCTTCTAGTGTCTAGAATTTTTGAAATGTAGACATGTATCACGAGCTACACATGGTCTTGCAGTTTGTTTCTTGAAATCTTTCATCTTATTTCCTATTTTAATCTTCTTAGACAAATTAGAAGTCTTTGAAGATCTTGATCCACCATGGAGGTACAACGTGGGATTCCCTTTCTTCAAATCATGTTCCGTCGAGCGTAACATGTTGTGAAGCTCCTAATATGTAGCTTGCATCGAATGCATCACAAAGCCAACATATGTACTAGGTAAAGAAGACAAAATCAGATTTTGACCTAGCTTTTCATCTATCATTATGTCCTTGAAAATTATTCTGACAAAAAGACAATGCGGATGTTTGTTTCATACTCTAGGTATTTCTCGGCTTTATTTATTGGAATCCAAAAGCCGCACTATTGGATTTGTGTAGCCATCTACAAGACAACAATTTAACGCTAGCAGAATATTTTTCATTTCAATATAAAACACTAATACGATTAAAAGATTTTAAATCTATTAGTGTCCTCCCATTACTTTATGTAATTTCATAATCTCCTTTAATGGAAAAATAAAAATTTGACTATTAAAATTTCATAGCGGGAAATGGATCCCATGACATTTACTCCAACCTCACAATAATGACGGTCCTGACCTTCATAGACTCATTAGATAGACCTCCAAGATCAATCACATCCATGTCACTCATAAGTTTGGTCCTGAACCATTTTTTATCCTCATAATAATGACGGTATTGGATTAAGACGTGTTTTAAGTGTATATTTGTCATTGTACACTAATGAGCTTCGTAAGTGCACCCTCACAATAATGACGATATTGGTTGACTACGTTAATTCATCATGCTACATCTAATGTTTTTATCGTAGCGACCTAAGTTCTGACCACTTATACCCTCACAATAATGACGGTATTGAGAATAAGTAATAAGAACTCATTCATCTCTGTATTGATAAGACAAACCTCCAAAAATGCTCCAACATTATTAATACTATTACTTAAAATAAAGTAATCACCTAATCACGAGAGATTTATGACAATCAATTCATTAACTTGCTTGGGTCAAAATAAAAAATTTTAATTTAAAACATGCAATGCATATCCAATATGACTTATGCATAATTAAATTGAAATTACAGAGGAATAGATTCAAATACAGGTCAAACATGCAACATGTGTTGTGTGGTTAAGACCTGCTTTGATACAACACTTTTGGGGTGGATGTGTTGGGTTTCTCTAAGGTCCCAATGATCATTATCAAGCAAGAAACAACATGCGAATACAACAAAGAAGTTGCGAAATACTTACATTGAGCGGTTGAGCGATGCGACGAACAACAAAACATTTTTAAGCCCTTTGTAGCTCACGGTAATATGCAGTTTTTGTGCTCTCCAAGATTCGGCCAAGGACTCCATTGTTGTCTTCAAGCTCCAAGCTTCTCAAATGGTAATTCCAAGCTCACAAGTACGGTTCCCTATCACCTTCGCAAGACTCCGGAAGTGTGCTAGCACTTGGTAATTTTTGCCACAAAAATCACCTATTGCTTCTTCATCAAACTCAAGGTGAAACCAGTGAAAAAAGAAGAAAATGCCTTTGGCCGAGAGAGAGGAAGAGTGAATTGAGAGAAAAGAGTTGTGTGATGGTTGTTGGAAATGTGTATCTAATACACAAAAAATGAATATCCAAATTAATTTACTTTACCAAATTTTTGGCTTTCCAAAAGTCAAAGGCTTTAAGTCATCCAATAACTACATCAACTATTCACATCACATGGACTACACATCACATCACTCAAAGTGACAAGTGATTTCACGCTTGATGTGACTTGTGGGCCGCACTTAAATTCACAATGCGAGTGTGCCCGCAAACACTCCCGGGCTCAGGTTCGCTAATTCCAAATTAACAAATTTTCCATTGCGACGCAATTAAATAATTATGCCTAGCAAAATCACTATTCACGTCGCTAACGAACTAATTCTAAATTAACTCGTTCGCCCGAATTAAAATCTAATTTCAATTCCGCGTCGAAATCCAATTTCTTATAATATATCGAATATATTATTTTATCGATTAATTCCAAATTAATCGTATTCTCTCTTTAAATGATATTTTATCCCAGATAAAATATTTCTGTAATTAATCCCATATTAATTTTCTCTCTCATCTATTTAATCCCATATTAATAAGTGTGAGTCATACGTCATCGGTGAATCTTCGGGAAGCAACCCATGAGATCCCCAGATATGTTGGCAGTAAATCCGGTCGTCGGACTATCCGAACACGTAAGTACCTAGTACTACGTTTTTACCGATTTACAAGACAAGGTTGGCTTTTAGCAAAGCGTCATGCCTACCCAATTCTCCAGAAATATCCTTACAGGAATATGTGATCTATATCAGGCGTAGTATACGTAGTATTGCGTATTTCGGCCCAATATCGGATGTCACGTGCAAGGCCTGGGGCTGGAAATGTGTCTGCCCCGTACGAAGCATATATCAGATCTCTGGTAACTAGTCTCTATATTTGGATAAACATGACCTAGTCATAATATCCCGATAGCTGCAGCATATAAGAGAACGAGTTCTGATCCTACGTGATCATCATCTCCACTATGACTGGAGTGATACTTCCATCTTGACATCACACCCAATACACTACGATTCTCAATATACCCAGAAGAGGCGTACATAGAACCCTGTTAAAGCCCTGGACGACCAAAACCAAAGTACATTGATTTTCGCAAGTATTAGCGGTGCAAGTCTCAGGTTAAGACCAAATACACCTACCCTGATTCGGACTTCCATAGACACATAGTCATACTACCAATGGAATTCCGAGGGGTCTATCCAGAGCGAAGCGGTTTTCCGTACCATCGGTAAAACACAACCTCCTACTACACTTGCATAAGTATCCTATTCCAAAATATATGAGAACTATGCTGTTATGCCCTCACAACGCGCACAAGTGTAATACTAGTCTTTTCCGCATTATCGATGTCCAATCTCGATAATACTCTGACTAGGGATATTTGATTATTAAAACTTCGTGGATTGATATTGTCTCATATCATCTCAATCCATAACAAATCATATGGACCTTCTATCATTTATGCATCTTGGTGATCTAATCATAAATGATAAAAGAGCAATTTCCTTTGTCACATAGTTAATTTGTACAACAACACCGGTGATCTATACAAATAGTGACGCTATGGGTCATAATTGTCCAACAATCTCCCACTTGGCCTATAGCCAGTCACTCAAGTGTCTTACACCCGAACTATGTACGGTTCGCTCAAATTACTGAGAAAAGACTTTCGTCAGCGGATTTGCATGATTATCATCTGATGCGATTTATACGATCATCACATCGCCACAATGTATGATCCGAACGAATCAGATGAATAATCGAAGTATATATATCTGGATCGTTGATGAGACCATTAATTCTTTAGCCTGCGCTGTAGCCTAGCTCAGCCGCTAACAGAATTATTCCTAATCTAATTAGGATTATTATCAATCCAGAAGGCTTCTATTGCTGCCTTAACTGTACCAACAATCCACTTTTGTTGTTTATTCGGTAACCGTATCTTGCTTGGAAGATTTCCAGCTCACTGTTCCGTTATTCAAACTTTATAGTATCGTTACAATGACTTATGGTTGTTTATATCGGTTATGAAACTTGTAATAGTGAACCCAGTCACTTTAAGTTCTCATTCTCCATAGTATAAGAAAGCATCCTTAGTTCCTCTAAGATACTAACGATGTTCTTAACATCAATCCAATGACCATCACTTGGATTGGTCCGATTGTGACTCAATATGCTCAAAGCGTATGAGACACCAGGTCACGTACATTTTTCAATGTACGAGTTCTCGGAGAGTGCTAACAACTTTAAATCTATCCCAGTAGATCTTTATTCATACATAAAGGTTGTTTCTCCCAAGAATTCTACGGAGAATTTTCATGAAAGCCAAGCTTTCACCGATTGTATTTATGGGAATATCATTTCCAAGAAATGATATGTCATTATTACTTAGGACATTTACTGTCAGTGCGCTCCCACTAACCTCCTTATATACACAAGAATCATTTTCGTTTTGAATTAAATCATGCACCATCATGATTACATCAAAATGATAATTCCAAGAACTCGATGCTTGCTTCAATCCAGCCATGGATCGAATAACCCGCAAACCTTGTTTGCTAGTTTTGGTACGACAAAACCGTCAGGATGTTGTAAAAATCCTCCAAAAGGTTTCCAATTAAGGAAAGCGATTTTGACGTTCAGCTGACATATTTCATAAATGAAACATGCAGCATTTGCAAGCGTTATCCAAATGGATTTACCATGGCAAACGAGTAAAAATTTTCGTTGTAATCGACACAATGTTGATAACGATACCTTTTCGCTACAAGCCTAGCTTAGTACATTGGTATGTTGCCTTCCATGTTTGTCTTCCATGAAGACTTATATAGTACCAGTAGGCACAATGCCTTGCGGTACATCAACTAGTATCCAAACTTAGTTGATATACATGGAATCCATTTCGGACATCATGGCACTTTGCTATAATAGGGAGTCGATACCTTGTATCACTTCCTCATAAGTAGTCAGTTCATGTTCCTCAATAAGATTGACATCTTTATGAGGTGAGATCAGAAACCCATACCCCAGGTTGTTTTCTGACTCTCTCCGACTTACATGGTTCTTGTGTATTCGAAGATTACTGGTATAGTTACATCCTTGATGAACTATTTGTGTTCCAATAAGGAATTGGTGCCTGGATAGTATTACTCCGATTTTTCATCGAGTTTTACTTTCTTCCCACTTCCCACTTACCACTGCATATAGGTATTCCTCTAAGGAAAAACGCATAGCGAGCAACAATTACATTGTTCTCTTGTGAGATGTATAATTACTATACTTTGGTATCCCTATGATAACCTACAATTGGTACTTATCCGATTTGGGTTTTAGTTTGGTATCATCCAAACATATGCTCCATATCCAAATCTTCAGGAATGAGAAAACCCAGTTTCTTTCCTGTTCATATCTAATATGAAGTCTGTCAACAGATTTTTATGGAACCTTATTCTAAATAAGTTCTGCACTGTTTATGCGTATCCGTGAAAGAAATGGTAGCTCAGAGCGACCCATAATTAACTTTATCATGTCCAACAAAATTTGGTTTCTCCGTTCGGACACACCGTCAAATTGACTTGTTCCGGAAGGAGTCCTCATTGAAAGAATACTATACTCTTTCAAGTATACAAGAAACTTATTGCTTAAGTATTTTCCATCATGGTCTAACGTGACAGTTTAATACTTTAGCCGATCTGTTTGTTTATTTCGTGTCGAAACTATAAAAGTGTCTGATTTATGTTTCAAAAGAAACACATAACCATAACGCGATGCCACATCCGTAAAGGTCACGAAATATTCATATCCACCTCTAGTCTAGCTAGACATGGGCCCACTTACGTCACTATGAATAAGGGCTAACAGATCTGTGGCATTTGCACTTTTACCAAGTAAATGTGTTTTAGACACTTGCCCAATAAACTAGATTCGTAGACATTATTTGAATAGAATCAAATTTGTCCTAGTACCCACTCTTCAAAAGTGTGGATATACGAGTCTTGTTAATTGTGTCCCAGACAACAGCCACATTTAAGTTTCAACTGATTTATCAGTTTGAGCTATTTGTTTGTCATGTTATACGTTTGAGATTTATTTATATTCAAAATAAAAACTGTTATTCACATCTAATATGTATATCTCAATATCATCTTTATAAAATAAAACACTTTAGTGTTCTAAGTTATAAAAAGGTATACCCGCAACAGTTAAAACCCTGATATATAGATAATGTTTCTAGTTAAACTAGTTACATTATAACAGTTTCCTAATTTAAGTACACACCCGAAGGCAGTTCCTAAACTTAGGTTTCTACGGTTAAAACATCGACTTTCATCCCGTTTTCAATTCCCAGATAAATCTCAACTAAAGTCAGTATCCTGCTTTGCAGCAGATTCTGCACACCAGTACATATCTATGTACCACACTTAGTATATAAAATCCAATTTTAATACTAGTAGTGAACATATTTATAACAAACATACTTGAAGTCAGAGCCTTGCCCGTTCTTCAATTCCTTCATGTCTGCCTTGTCCATACGGCAGTCACGCTTCCGTGTCCCCGTTTGCCACAATTTAGGCAGACATCTTGGGATATGTCATTTGTCTTCCTAGAAGATTATAATGATTTTGCCTTTACCCTTTTCGGTACCCCAGAAGCCTTTAGCCAAGCCTTGGCCTTCTAGAATATCGAAGTAAGATGCGCCTTGCTCTTCTTGCCTTATTGCAAACTTTGGCTTTGTCTCCTTGAGTATAACCATTAACTCTCCAAGAGTTTACTATTGCAATTTAGTACTTCAAAGATCTAAAATTAGATCTATGAAGATCTTTCAATTTCATTATCATACTTTAAGGATCTAATCCTTAGTTCTGACTAAGAAATTAAGGATTCTATTTGGCAAGCTTATTGGATTAAGCACTAAAGTTATCATCTCATGAATATTCCAAATATCATGCTCTACTATTTGCTTAACTCCGGGATTAGGCCTAATATGTTATTTTATCAAATAAAGTAACTTATTAGTTTCTAGGACCATCCTGAAATTTTATTCCCAAAATGAAAATTAAAGTCGTTTAAATACATTTTCACCCAGGATTATATTTTAAAGACTAATCTGTCAATTTATCTTAATTGCTATAGTCCAACTATCCAATCAACGATTTTAGGTACTATTTTATTATAATGATTACTATAGTCCAACTATATAATCAACTATAATTTAAATTAGTTAACTTCAATTATATTGATTACTATAATCCAATTATAAAATCATCTATTAATTGAAATTAGTTAATTCAAATATATTGATTACTATAATCAAATTATATAATCAACTATAAATGAAATAGTTTGAATACAGTCCACTGTTCAATTAAAACAACTATTAAATATGTCCAACTAATATATTAATTTATAATGACGAAAAATGATATGAGCGCGTATGGCAAGTTACTAAACGAATATTGCAAATTTAATACTTGCCTCACACTATTTTTCGGCCCTCTGTGGAGTACTCGGGAAACCTTGTTTCCTACTGGGCTAGGATCCCGTTAAATAACACACAATCTTGACTTTGGCCAACAAATTGTATGATAATTAACTAGGTAGATCTCTTACATCAATTGGATCCAATCCAATTCCTAGATCCAGTAGGTGGACATCCAAGTCTGAAACATATATCTTATATATGCCATATATCCAATATATTGCCTAACCTTTTTCCTCTGAATCAACTAAGCTTTGGCTTTGGTACAACAACCTTAGTGATCCCAGTTAAGCGGAACCCATTGACCATGGAAAGCTTCGTAATCAATTTCGATGGACAAGAAGTGATCTTGACTTTGGCCAACAAATCACAACTTGGACAAGACACCAATATGGAACAAAGCCTTCGTGATTCAAACACATCCTCGAGGGAAAAAGGCCTTGACTTTGGCCAACAAACCAATGCCAGTCTTGGATCTTGGGTAAGAATCACTCAATGGAAGGAAAAACGCTTCATGTTATTTGAGGGTTTTTAGCGTGCAAATTGGCAACCAATTTATTATCTTTGTTAAGGTCTCATCATCATACACCCTTAAACATGCATTCTAAACACATAATAAGGCGCACATAAATAAAATAATAATGATATGCGGATGGATACTTAACACATTGTTCCTAGAATAAATCTCTCCATTTCCTCTCTCCCGCTAGCACAAGTATTGCTTCTACCCGATTACATAACACTTCTAAAGAAACCTCATTTACATTGAGGGGAATAGGTGAGAAGAGAAATACACAGAGTCAAGAGGTAATAGGCTGGACACGCAGGTCCCTTTAATAAATTCTAAATTTATTACAACAATTTCCAAAATTGCCCCACCCATCTAATATCCATCCGATATACATTATTCATGCATCGCAACCATGTATTCACACAAGCATATTATCAATCAATCTAATCCAATTAATTAATCTGATAATTAATTACCATCCAATGTCCAAACAACGATTTGATTTTGCGCGAGTCAAACTCGTTCGGCGAATAAGTACTCAAAGTACGAATTCTTGAATTAAATTAAACTACAACATTAAATCTAATTTAATTTGTATTTAATACTAATTCATTTTTTAATTCCAAATTAAATATTACACTTTTAAAGTACCTTTACGACTTAGATTCTAAATCTAATCGTTACGGGTTTCAAAGCCCGATTAACATCCAATGCCAATTAAATAAAGTCCAATGGGATTTCAATTAATTTCTTAAGGCATGGACTTTTGGTCAATATGGGTCAACCCAAATACCAAAGCCCATTTAAGGAATTACCCTTATTTGTCAGAAAACCAATTTAGGCCCAATTATTATTAAAGGTCCATTAAGTCATAATTGGACTTTATGGATATGGTTTGGGACGAATTGGATCCAACCAATTTAGCCTAAACCAATCTTGGTACAACCAAGCCCAATAAGCTCAATTACAACTTTTCAAGCCCAATTTCCAAATCGGCCCAATTAATTTAATTTCAAAATTCCAAATTTCATAATCAAATTAATTAAAGTGTATGCCATAATAATTACCCAAATTAACATTTCCAAAACATAAATTGTACAATAATTATGCTCACTAACATCAAAACATGTCCAACACATTTAATCAAAAATCAACTCATTTTCCATGCTTACATGTCTCGGCACTATGGGGTTTTCTAATCGATTTCTTTTTCAATCCAATTGAATGACAAATCAACATTTCCCAATTGTTTCAAGTCATCCAATGATCAAAGAAACAAAAATACCAAGACTTTTAGGGTTCATGTACCTCTCGGCCAAGGCAAATTATTGGGCAAAAAATTGATCCAATCAAAACTTCAATTAAACATCATTTAAGCATACCCAATCTAGTAATTTTATCAAATCATGCTCAAATACAATTTACCCAATTTTAACCCTAAATTCAAGTTTCATGCTCAATTGGTTCAAGATACCATTGTTGGGTTTCTCTAAGGTCCCAAGGATCATTATCAAACAAGAAACAACATGCGAATACAACAAAGAAGTTGCGGAATACTTACAATGAGCGGTTGAGCGATGCGACGAACAACAAAAACTTTTTAAGCCCTTTGTAGATCACGGTAATATGCGGTTTTTGTGCTCTCCAAGATTCGGCCATGGACTTCATTGTTGTCTTCAAGCTCTAAGCTTCTCAAATGGTAATTCCAAGCTAACAAGTACGGTTCCCTATCACCTTCGCAAGACTCCGGAAGTGTGCTAACACTTGGTAATTTTTGCCACAAAAATCACCTATTGCTTCTTCATCAAACTCACGGTGAGAAACCAATGAAAAGAGAAGAAAAATGGCCTTTGGCCGAGAGATAGGAAGAGTGAATTGAGAGAAGAGAGTGTGTGATGGTTGTTGGAAAAGTGTATCTAATACACAAAAAATGAATATCCAAATAATTTACCAAATTTTTGGCTTTCCAAAAGTCAAAGGCTTTAGGCATCCAACAACTACATCAACTATTCACATCACAAGCACTACACATCACATCACTCAAAGTTGCAAGTGATTTGATGCTTGATTGTGACTTGTGGCCGCACTTAAATTTGCAATGCGAGTGCGCCCACAAACACTTCCGGGCTCGGGTTCACTAATTCAAAATTAACGAATTTTCCGTTGCGATGCAATTAAATAATTATGCCTAGTAAAATCACTATTCACATCGCTAACGAACTAATTATAACTTAACTCGTTCGCCCGAATTAAAATCTAATTTCAATTCCGCGTTGAAATCCAATTTCGTATAATATATCGAATATATTATTTATCGATTAATTCCAAATTAATCGTATTCTCTCTTTAAATGATATTTTATCCCATATAAAATATCTCTGTAATTAATCCCAGATTAATTTTCTCTCTCATCTAATTAATCCCAGATTAATAAAGTTCGAGTCATATTTCATCGGTGAATCTTCGGGAAACGACCCTGAGATCCCCGGATATGTTGGCAGTAAATCTGGTCGTCGGACTATCCGAACACATAAGTACCTAGTACTACGTTTTTACCGATTTACAAGACAATGTTGGCTTTTAGCAAAGCGCCATGCCTACCCAATTCTCTAGAAATATCCTTACAGGAATATGTGATCTATATCAGGCGTAGTATACGTAGTATTGCATATTTCGATCCAGTATCGGATATCACGTGCAAGGCTTGGGGCTGGAAATGTGTATGCCCTGTACGAAGCACATATCGGATCTCTGGTAACCAGTCTCTTTAATCGGATAAACATGACCTAGTCATAATATCCCGATAGCTGCAGCATATAAGAGAACGAGTTTCGTATCCTACGTGATCATCATCTCCACTATGACTGGAGTGATACTTTCGTCTTGGCATCACACCCAATACACTACGATTCTTATTATACCTAGAAGAGGCGTACACAGAACCCTGTTAAAGCCCTGGACGACCAAAACCAAAGTACATTGATTGTCGCAAGTATTAGCGGTGCAAGTCTCAGGTTAAGACCAAATACATCTACCCTGATTCGGGCTTCCATATGTTGGTTTATTCTAAGGTCCCAAGATCAAATCAAGACATGAAATAATGCGTGAATACATCAACGGAGGTAGCGAAATTATTATTTACGTCGCTTACGAATTAATTATAAATTAACTCGTTTGTCATGTGTCATGTGGGCCCCACATGTTTCCAAATGAAAGTGGGCCCACGTGCACTCACGCGTTCGGGTTCGATATTTCCGAAATACCGAACTTACGTCGCGACGTTAATTAAATCGAATTTA
>SKCR01040868.1:0-107680 GCA_019454045.1 Zanthoxylum bungeanum | reverse complement strand
ATTGGATTTGGGCTTGTTATGTTGTAAATGGGCTTATTGGGCTTGGTTGTTCCAAGTTAGGTTTAGGCCAAATGGATTGGATCCAATTTGGCCTAAAACCACTTCCATAAAGCCCAAATACGACTAATGGACCTTTAAAGTTTAATTGGGCCTAAATTGATTTCTGGGCTTATGGCGTAACTCCCGGATTGGATTTTGGTTATTCGGTTTGACCCGAGTTGACCAAAATTCCACGCCTTAAAGAAATTAATTAAAAGCCCATTGGACTTTAATAAAATTAATATTGGATATAAATCGGGCTTTGAGACTCGTAACGATTAAATTTGGAATTTAAGTCGTAAATGTTTATTAATAAAGTGTAATATTTAATTTGGAATTAAATAACGAATTAGTATTGAATACAAATTGAATTGGATTTAATTATGTAGTTTAATTTAATTCGAGAATTCGTACTTTGAGTACTTATTCGCAAAACGAGTTTGACTCGAGCAAAATCAAATCATTATTTGAACATTGTATAGTCACTAATTATCAGATTAATTAATTTGATTAGATTGATTGATAGCATGCTTGTGTGAATACATGATTGTGATGCATGAATAATGTATATCGGATGGATATTAGATGGGTGGGGTAATTTTAGAAATTGTTGTAATAAATTTGATTTATTAATTGGACCTGCGTGTCCAGCCTTATCACCTCTATACTCTTTGTATTTCTCTTCTCACCTATTCCCCTCAATGTAAATGAGGTTTCTTTAGAAGTGTAGTTGTAACGGGTAGAAGTGATACATGTGCTAGCGGGAGAGAGAAAGTGAGAGATTTGATCTAGGATCAATGTCTAAAGTATCCATCCGCATATCATTATTATTTATACGCGCTTTATTATATGTTTAGAATGCATGTTTAAGGGTGTATGATGATGAGACCTTAACAAAGATAATAAATTGGTTGCCAATTTGCACGCGAAAAACCCTCAAACAATATTAAGCGTTTTTCCTTCCATTGAGTGATTCTCACTCAAGATCCGAGACTGGCATTGGCTTGTTGGCCAAAGTCAAGGCCTTTGTCCATCGAGGATGTGTTTGAATCACGAAGGCTTTGTTCTATATTGGTGTCTTGTCCAAGTTGTGGTTTGTTGGCCAAACTCAAGACCACTTCTTGTCCATCGACATTGATTACGAATCTTTCCATGGTCAATGGGTCGCGCTTAACTGGGATCACTAAGTTTGTTGTGCCAAAGCTAATGCTTAGTTGATTCAGAGGAAAAAGGTTAGGTAATACATTGGATGTATTGGCATATATAAGATATATGTTTCGGACTTGGATGTCCCCCTACCGGATCTAGGAATTGGATTGAATCCAATCGATCTTAGAGATCTACCTAGTAATTATCATACAATTTGTTGGCCAAAGTCAAGATTGTGTGATATTTAACGGGATCCTAGCCCACTAGGAAACACGGTTTCCCGAGTACTCGACAGAGGGTTAGAGGCTCGCCGAAAAATACTGGAAGGCAAGAATTGAATTTGCAATATTCGTTTAATTACTTGCCATACGCGCTCATTTAAATATCATTTGTCGTCAAATAAATTAAATGTTAGTTGGACTAATATTTAAACGTTGTTTTTAAAAACAGTTGGACTGTATTCAAACTATTCATTTATAGTTGATTTTATAATTGGATTATAGTAATCAATATAATTGATTTTAATCTATTAAATTATAGTTGATTAAATAGTTGGACTATTGTAATCATTATAATAAATAATACCTAAATCGTTGATTAAATAGTTCGACTATTAGAATCAAGATAAATTGAAAGATTGACATTTAAAACATAATCCTAGGGAAAATGTATTTAAAAGGCTTAATTTTCAAATTGGGAATAAAGTTTCAGGATGGTCCTGGAAAAATAATAAGTTTTATTTGATAAAATAACATATTATGCCTCAGCCCGGAGTTAAGCAAATAGTAGAGCATAATCTTTGGAAGATTTATGTGATGATAGCTTTAATGCTTAATCCATTAAGCTTGTCGCAGTAGACTCCCTAATTTCTGAATCAGAACTAAGGATTAGATCCTTAAAGTATGATAAAGAAATTGAAGGATCTTCATAAATCTATCTTTAGATTTTAGAAGAAACTAAATGTGGCAAACGGGATCGCGGAAGCGTGACTGCCGTTTGGACAAGGTAGACATGAAGGAATTGAAGACAGGCTTGGCTCCGACTTCAAATATGTTTTTCAACATTATGTTCACTATTAGTATTAAAATTAGATTTTAAATACTTAGTGTGGTACATATATATATTGATGTTCAGAATCTGTTTTGAACAGGATACTGACTTCAATAGAGATTTATCTGCAAATTGAAAACGGGACGAAAGTCGCTATTTTAACCTAAGGTACCTAAGTTTAGGACCTACCTTCGGGTATGTACTTAAATTAGGAAACTGTTATAATGTAACTAGTTTGACTAGATACATTATATTTATATCAGTGTTTGACCCGCTGCGGGTGAACCTTTATATTCTAGAACACTAAAGTGTTTCATTATATAAAGATGATATTGAGATAAACACATTAGATGTGAATAACAGAATTTATATTTTGAATATAAATAAATCTCAAAAACATAAACATGACAAACAAATAGCTCAAACTGATTTGATCAAAAGAAACTCAATTTTGGCATTGTTGTCTGGGACACAACTAAAACAAGAATCGTATATCCACACTTTTGAAGAGTGGGTACTCAGACTGATTTGATTCCATTCAAATAAAGTATACGAATCTAGTTTACTGGGCAAAGTGCCTAAAACACTATTTATTTGGTAAAAGTGTAAATGCCACCAATTTGTTAGCCCTAGTTCATAGTGAAGCAAGTGGGCCCATATCTAGCTAAGGCTAGAGGTGGATATGAATATTTTGTGACCTTTACGGATGTGGCATCGCGTTATGGTTATGTGTTTCTTTTGAAGAACACAAATCGGAAACTTTTAGAGTTTCGACACGAAATTGACAAACAGATCGGCTAAAGTATTAAACAGTCACGGTAAGACCGTAATGGAAAATACTTAAGCAATAAGTTTCTAATATACTTGAAAGATTATAGTATTCTTTCAATGAGGACTCATCCCGGAACACGTCAGTTTGACGGTGTGTCCGAACTGAGTAACCAAATTTTGTTAGACATGATAAGGTTAATCATGAGTCACTCTGAGCTACCATTTCCTTCAACGGATAAGCTTTAAACAGTGCAAGAACTTATTTAGAATAAGGTTCCATAAAATCTGTTTGACAGATTTCATATTAGATATGAACGGGAAAGAAACCGAGTTTCTCATTCCTGATAATTTGGGAATGCTAGGCATACTTTTGGATGATACCAAACTAGAACCCAAATTGGATAAATGCCTATTGTAGGATATCCTAGGGATACCATAAGTATTGTACTTATACAACTCACAAGAGAACAATTAGATTGTTGCTCACCATGCGGATTTCCTAAGAGGAATACCGATATGCAGTGGTAAGTGGGAGGATAGTGAAACTCGGTGAAAATCGGAGTAATACTATTCCGGGCACCTATTCCTTAATGGAACATAAATTGTTCTTCAAGGATGAAACTATTACCAGTAATCTTCGAATACACAAGAAACACGTATGTCGGAGAGAGTCAGAAAATAACCTGGGGTAAGGGTTTCTGATCTCACCTCATAAAGATGTCTATCTTATTGAGGTATACCAACTGACTACGTATGAGGAAGTGATACAAGGTATCGACTCCCTATTATGGCATAGTGCCATTATATCCGAATTGGATTCCATGTATATCAACAAGTTTGGATACTAGTTGATGTACCGCAAGACATTGTGCCTATTGGTACTATATAAGTCTTCAAGGAAGACGTAAATGGATGGAAACAAACCAACGTATAAAGCTAGGCTTTTAACGGAAAAGTATCGTTATCAACATTGTGTTGATTGCGATTCAACCTTTTACCTGTTGCCACGGTAAATCCATTTGGATAATGCTTGCTAATGCTGCATGTTTCCTTTGTGAAATATGTCAGCTTAACAGGAAAATCGCTTTCCTGAAAAGGAAACCTTTTGGAGGATGTTTACAACATCCTGTCGGTTTTATCGTACCATAACAAGCAAACAAAGGTTTGCAAGTTATTCGATCCATGTTTGGATTGAAAAAAGCTTTAGGTTCTTGGAATTATCGTTTTGATGTAATCATAATGGTTTATGATTTAATTCAAAATGTAAATGATTCTTGTGTATATAAGGAGGTTAGTGGGAGTGCACTGACAATGGCTGTCCTATAAAGTAATAATGATAATACGTCATTTCTTGGAAATGATATTCCCATAATAACTATCGGTGAAAGCTTGGCTTTCATGAAATACTCTCCGAGAACTCGTATATTGAATAATGTACGCGACCTGGTGTCTTATACGCTTTGAGCATATGGATTCACAAACAGGTCAATCCAAGTGATAATCACTGGATTGATGTTAAGAACATCCGTTAGTTTCTTAGAGAACTAAAGATGCTATCTTAAACTATGGAGATGGAGAACTTGAAGTGACTAGGATCACTGTAGCAAGTTTCCTAAACCGATAAAACAACTATAAGTCGTAAACGGTACTATACAGTTTGAATAACGGAACAGTGAGCTGGAAATCTTCCAAGAAAGATACTGTTACCGAATAAACGACAAATGCGGGTTATTGTTGTAGCTGAGGCAGCAATAGAAGCCTTCTTGGTCAATAAATATCTAATTAGATTATATATAGTTCTGATAGCAGCTGAGCTAGGCGTCAGCATAGGCTAAAGAATTGATGGTCTCATCAATGATCCAGATACATACTTCGAAATTCATCTGATTCATTCGGATCATACATCATGGCGATGTAATGATCGAATAAATCGCATCAGACCATAATCATGCAAATCCGCTGATGAAAGCTTTTCTCAGTAATTTGAGCCAATCGTACATAGTTCGGGTGTCAGGCACTCGAGTGACTGGCTATAGGCCAAGTGGGAGATTGTTGGACAATTATGACCCATAGCGTCACTATTTGTACAGATCATGGTGTTGTTGTACAAATTAACTATGTGACAAAAGAGATTGCACTCTTATCATTTGTGATTAGATCACCTATATTTATAAATGATTGGAGGTCCCTATGATTTGTTCCTGGATTGAGAATGATATGAGACAGTATCAATCCACGAAGGATAAATCATTAAATATCCCTAGTCAGAGCATTGTCGAGATTGGACATCGATAAATGCGTAAAAGATTAGTATTGCACTTGTATGCGTTGTGAGGGCACAACGGCATATTTATCATATATTTGGGTATAGGATACTCATGCAAGTGTAATAGGAGGTTGTGATTTACCGATGGTACGGGAAACAGCTTCGCTCTGGATAGACCCCCTCAGAATTCCATTGGTAGTATGACTATGTGTCTATGGAAGTCCGAAATCAGGGTAGGTGTATTTGGTCTTAACCTGAGACTTGCACCGCTAATACTTGTGACAATCAATATACTTTGGTTTTGGTCGTCCAGGGCTTTAACCGGTTTCTGTGTACGCATCTTCTGGGTATATCGAGAATCGTAGTGTGTTGGGTGTGATGTCAAGACGGAAGTATCACTCCAGTCATAGTGGAGATGATGGTCACGTAGGATACGAGACTGGTTATCTTAAATGCTGCAGCTATCGGGATATTATGACAAGGTCATGTATATCAGATTATAGAGACTAGTCACCAGACATCCGACATGTGCTTCGTAAGGGGCAGACACAATTCCAGCCCCAGATCATCTGATACTGGATCGACATACACAATACTACGTATACTACGCCTGATATAGATCGCTTATTCCTGTAAGGATATTTCTGGAGAATTGGGTAGGCATGGCGCTTTGCTAGAAGCCAACCTTGTCTTGTAAATCGGTATAAACGTAGTACGAGGTACTTACCTGTTCGGATAGTCCGACGACCGTATTTACTGCCAACATATCTGGGGATCTCATGGGTCGCTTCCCGAAGATTCACCAATGACGTATGACTCACACTTTATTAATCTGAGATTAATTATGATGAGAGAGAAAATTAATCTGGGATTAATTTAGGAGATATTTTATCTGGGATAAAATATCAATTAAAGAGAAAACGATTAATTTGGAATTAATCGATAAATTAATATATTCGATATATTAAACGAAATTGGATTTCGACGCGGAATTAAAATTGGATTTTAATTCGGGCAAACGAGTTAATTCAGAATTAATTTGTTAGCGACGTGAATAGTGATTTCGTTAGGCATAATCATTTAACTACGTCGCAACGGAAAATTCGTTAATTTGGAATTAGCGAACCCGAGCCCGGGATTGTTTGCGAGTGCATTCGCATTTCAAATTTGAGTGCGGCACGCAAGTCAAATCAAGCGTCAAATCATTAGTCACATCAAGCGTCAAATCACATGTCACTTTGAGTGATGTGACAATTGATTGATTGATTGATGTGAGTTGATGTGAGTTGATTGAAAGCAATTAATGCTTGACTTTTTTGAAAAGTGGTATAATATATTTGTTTAATTGTTTTTGGAAAACAATTAATCCCTTTTTACACTTTTCTTTCCCTCTCACTCTTTCCCTTCTCTTTCTCTCTCAGTCTTGGACCAATTCTTGTTCTTCTTTTCTGGTTCACTGCCGTGAATGGAGGAGAAACAAAGAGATGATTTTGTTGCAAAATCAAGGTGCTAGCACACTCTAGGAGATATACCAAGGTGATAGGGCAGTGATTTCGTGAGCTTGGAATCCATTTTGGAAGCTTGGAGCTTGAAGACAACAATGAAGGACCATGACCGATTTTGAGGAAGAAGAACATTGGACTGCTGAATCCTTGGAGCCCAAACTAGTGAGTTTGCCGAGCTTGGCAGAGGAAGGAAATGGAGTTTTGTTCTTCGATGCATCCAATCCGTTTATTGTGACTATTCTGCACCTCCTTTGATGTGTATTCATACTAGTTTCTTGCTTGATAATGATCCTTGGGATGTTTTAGAAAACACCAACAGTACTTTAGTGCTGTTAGATTAGTTTGGAAGATTTTTTTTTAAGAAGGAGCATAATATTACTTGGAAGGAAGAACCTTACTGAGGTCTACTCCACATGTTACTATTGCTCAGGCTTACTCTATTCTCCTTACAACTATAGTTTTGGCACGTTCTTAACTATCTAATTTGGTATCTCTATCTCTTATTGCCTCTGACTGCTTAAGCATCTATGCATCTTCCCTTACTTTTCTTATAGTTTATTTTTTCTAATTTGAGGGAATACTATTAAAACTTACTATCTGTTCTTATAGCTTATCTTGAACTTCTGATGATAAACTAAGATGACTACATAAGGATTCTCTGTTGGGACAAGGATTATGGTTGCTTTTATAAGGAATGCTATTCAAATGATTTTTGAAAATCTTACTAACCTTTCTGTAGAACTTGATGACCTACTCGAGGATCAGATACTGGAGAGGTATTACCTCGCATACTAGTATCCCAAGCATACTACGTATAAAAGACCCCATCACTCTGCCTACTGTAGTCACTGACTCCCTATACCATGCTCTGATACCATCTTTGTAACATCACTAACATGCAACCATTGCCCAACTCAACAGCGTAACATGCAACTCGAATACTCATAATTGTATACTCAAAAACACTTTTTTTATAATTATGTAATTGACACATTTAACTCATTACAATGACTTATACAATACTAATATATGCATGCAACTTTACTTTGATTCTGACTAGACTGTAACTCTGTCTAAACTCTCTCTGACTAGACCTAGTGGACCAAAAACCCTAGTGACTGCCATCAGTATCCATCCTCTCGAGCTCGTCCTCCGGGTAACTTGCAAAACAAAAACATTGGGAGTGGGGGGTTAGATTGTTTGAACGACCTAGTGAGTGGACAATTTAAAACGGAAACTGAAAAGCTCTTATAAAAAAAACTTGGTTAAAAAATCGAAACTATCTCAAGAAAATCATCTTTTCTAAAAACTCTTTTCTGTCTAAAAATCTATGAATTCTTTATGTAACACTGATCTCTCTTGAAAAACTTTTCATAAAACTTAACTTTTCTGAAAATTTGTTTCTGAAAATTTGTCTCTGAGTATCTGAAAAAAACCTAACGCATATGGGCGTTACGTGTCACCGTTCCCCATATGCCTAAATTAATGGTCTTGGGGCGTTACGTATCACCGTCCCCCAAGCCATTGAACTGGAGCCAGGTTTGAAAATCCATGCTACTTGAGCATTATGTATCGCCGTCTCCCAATACATGCCACTATCATGTCCCTGAATCTAGGATTTATGGGCATTACGTATCGTCGTCACCCTAGCCCTGAAATCTAGGATCTAGGGGCGTTGCATATCGTCGTCCCTCTAGTCCTGCTCTGCATGTGTATATGTCATATCCGTCAATTCTAGTAACCGACAATTCCAGTATCTGTGCCAAGTTACATCTGAGGTGGGTTTTTCCCTCATACCTCCAAAAACCATGAAATTATACTTTAAAAATTATCTCTTTATAAAACATTTCTCAAAATATTTTTATTTATAAACCATTTGCAATTAAGCTTGGCTAACACCCTAAATATGAAAAAGTAAGTTTCAATTCAAAAATATATAACTAAATACAGTTTAAGAAAATGGTCCACTCATAGATTTTTGGATCTGAATTACATTATTTTACTTCACCGAAGAAATTTACGGTTCCTACGATAATCTATAATTTATAACTTAATTAGAAAACAAGTGGTGGGATATGCTTCGAAACTATTGTCGCTATATGATGTTCTATGCTTATGACATGATATATTGCATGAAAATATGCTAACACGAAACCCCTATGGTGGCCTTTATCAATCTAAGATGAAACTGAAATAATATGATACTTTTTTCATATTGCGTCACGACGTCGAGTCAGGCATGTCAGAACGCCTATGCAAACAGTCACAGGTAGAAAGCATGCTCTGTTTCGCATCACGATACTATACTTTACGTGACGTGATGCCTACCTGATCAGACCCGAGGCAGATCCTCTGTTTGTTACGCATCGCGATGTCAAATGATGAGCGTCGTGATGCTTCTCTAACCAGGCCCGAGGCAGTGAGCCATTAATTCTTAAGCATCACAACGCTGGGTGTTGGGCGTCGCAACACTAAGCCAATTTTCCAGGGCCTAGCATTACTCTACAATGTATAACTTGCCCAAATTCATTCCCAACACTTCTACACTACAACCATTACACAAACTACTCTATTAAGCTTCAACTTCATACATTCTATACCAGTATGCCAACATTAAAGCAATCTTTAATCTCATAACTCTTGTTTTAACTCATCATTTAGGATTTCCAAAAATTTGGATATTTCATCATTCAATCAATTCCATTGTTTCTTATTCACCTAAATAGCATGTCAATAACTCTAATACATCATCGTACCATCAAAATTCCACAATCCAAGTTTTGGGTCAAGATTTCCTTACAATTCAAGTCTTCTGGGCTTGATATCCTTCTTCCTAACTTGTAGTGAGTTGGTTTACATTTATTTCCTTTTGATTTTGGGTGGGAAATGGCTTCCCCTCTTTCTCCCTCACGTTTCTTTCCTTCTTAAAATATTAGGGATGCTTGAATAGTGTCCCATTTTTTATACTAGGTGCTAATGGTAAATGATTTAAATGAATAAAAACTTAGAAACTTCAAGAAATTTTGAGAATTCTCTTGATTAGTCCTCGGCTAATATTCATCTGAATGTTTGAGCTATATTTTGACCCATGTCTTGTTATAATTTCGAAAAATGTCCAACGTGTACGTTGTAGGTATCAATCTTAGCTTTCCAAAAATATAAAGTACATAAAAATCGGAGATTATATGATGAAGTTATGGTCCAAATACCATGGGCTATCCGGATTTAATCTTGGAATGAATTTAGAATCGGAAATACGAGGAATATATCGAATGGCTGAAAAGTCATTTCTTGAGCATGTACACACTTGAACACGATTTACATCATGTATGTCATCGTTAACTTAATAGTCATCGGTATTATGTGTGTTACATTTTCTTTACATGCTTTGGATGTTAGTTATTAAATTGGCACATATGTAGATATGTAAATATGAAAGTTTGACATGGGTTAAGTATAAAGGATAACAAAAAGTTAATGAAATCTGAACTTGTAACAATTTAGTAATTCTAATGACCTACTGATATGTTTGATTTGTTTGTTTGAAGTTTATATTTGACTTGTTTGTTATAATACTAGAATGGTTACTTATTGAGTTTTATAACTCACACCAAACCATTTTGCTAATTTTACAAGTTGGCTACCAGATGGGTCAACCATTTCAACTTTGAAGTCATGCTCGAGACGTGGATCACCCACGCGGCAGTCACCCTCGCAGGTGTCTTGGGAGAAGTTTTAGAAGATTGAGATAATTGATTTATTATTTTATTTATTGTGCTGAGCACGTCGTTTGTATTAAGTAAATGATTTGATTACTTATGATGTTGTGGGCATAGAGCATTTGAGTGTTGATAAATGATATGGGCACGAAGCCCTTAGGGGATGATTTTGATATATTGGCGTGGACCTGAGGTCCATTTTGATATATGATGTGTATTTCAAGTTCATTTTGATATTGGACTGAGATCCAGGTTGTCCAATTTTAGGATACACCGTGCTAGATTTTTTTTTTATAAATTTAGAGGCTTATGGAGTTGAGTCAATCATGTCTCATGCCGGAAGCATCCTGCCTCTAGTGGGGTAGTACAATTGTTGTATCAAAGAAGAGGTTTAAGTGCCAGTGACTGTAGCTACATGGTATCTGATCGTCTGAGTAAGTTTTATGTTACATATATATCATATAGGTCATATGTTTGTACTTGAATTAATTTTTGGTATATGGTATGATGTGCTATGATTTTGATTGATATGGGTGATTTGGATTATCTGTATCTGTTTGTGTACTATTAATATATGTATATGTATAGGTGTACTAAGTTAAAGTATGTGGTTTATATCGGTATATGTATAAGTAAGTGATGTGAATTCAAAGTGTTCTGAGGTACAAGTAATTCTATGATGTTGATAGTCTGAATTATAAATTGATATTTTGAACCCTGTTTTGAAAACTTGGTATTTGATTTTTGACATAAAAGTGTTTTGAAAAGAAGAAGGAAAGAAAGATTTTAGATATTTCGACCTTGATTATAAGAATAAAAAAATATTTCCGCATCGACGCTTGATTCACGTTTCATGTTTTGAGATTTATCGATATGTTTCCGTTGAGGTGCTTGATAATATGTTTCCGGCTCGGCGCTTGAAAATGGTTTTGATGTTTTTAAACTGTAAAACTTATTTCCGTCGAGACGCTCGAAAATCTGTTTTTGTCATAGTGCTTGATGATTTTATACTTTCACCCTCCGTGATGTTTGTATATGTTTCCTTCCGACTTGGCCGGGGCGCTTGTTATGGGTTCGAGACCATCAGAAAATAGTTGGCCCACTACCATGTCGACATGGTCCGTACACTGTCTGATCTGTGCGCGCGACTGAACAGTGGACAATCGATATGTATTTTGAAAATTTTGCATTAAAAAGATTTATTTTTGATTTACACACATTCATGTTTTGGGGGAGGAAATGATTTCAAAAGAATTACATTTGATTTTGATGCATTTCAACATTGTTTATGATATTATATGATATGATATAATATGTTTCCGTCACAGTGGTTGTATATGATTTTTACAGTTTATAATTTGATATGATTTGTTCCCGTTGTGGTGCTTGTATAGGGGTTTGCCTAACTGCAGTGGGCCGACCCGACCCTCTATCGACATGGGATCGTTTCGTTCATTGTCTGATCTGTGCGCGCGATTTGGGCATTAGGCATTTGTTTATGTTTCTTCCAGTTGAGTTATGCTGGATGCTCGATACAGATTTACGATGACGGATTTTGAAATTGAATTTTGTTTACAGTAACAGAGTTTTTCAAATGTATTTTTGATATCAATTTGAAAGAGATCGTTTTAGGTTTTTTATTTTAATGATATCAAAAATTGACCGATTGCAGACTATCAACATCATAAGATTATTATGGTTGTGTCAGTTCTAGTTATGAAAATAGGTTTATTTGTTTATATAAAAGTTTATGTTAATTACGAGAGCACGTATGTAAGTTTATAGTTAGTCATGAATCTTTTGAGTATTATGATGGTTATGTAATGCTTTGTTGCTAGCCAGACAATGTTGTATGTGCGATTGGATATATTCGTATGAAAACCTTGATGGTGATATCATTTACAGATATGATTTGAAATGATAGGATGTGAAATGAATGAGTTCCATTTAAGATCGTGGACGAAATAGATATATGTAATTACTGTTAACTTTCCGTTTTGATACTGTATTGAATTGTATGTAAAGAACATGTGTTATGTTTCTCATTTCGGATGATGTATGTGATTGGCTATATAGAATCTTTGTTCGACTTTTTTTCCTGTTGATGGATGAGTTTGAAATGGTTTGAACGTGTTCCTATGAATGAGTGTGAATCGATATGATAAGTTTGACGTGTGTTTTTTCATGAAATATTTGATTCGATGTGTTTTGTTTTGAAATAGCATATTTTGTATTGATGTATGAAATACGTAACTCTCAAAAAGGTGTAAAGTGAAGTGACTTTCGAATAAGGATAAAATGGTAATGTATGTACATTTAGTTCTGAATGATCAGACATAAGGACGGAGAAATTTTGAGGACGAAATTTTTATAAAGAGGGGAGGATGTAACATCCCGACTTTTTCGGAATAGTATTGGAAGGTTTCCGAATTAAAGTTAAGGATTTGGATCGGGATGCCATTTGAAAATAAGAGTTTATGTGTGGGAAAATTGATCGAAATGTTTTAAAGTGAAGCTTTATCACGTTGAAAAACACGTGGTTTCGAGAACCTGTTACGCGATTCCTGTTTACATCGTTCTGCGCATAAAAGATTCTTATTTCGACTATAAAACTTTCAAACGAACTCCAATTGAGCTGATTCATGAACCATCAGACTCATTTTCCGAGGCGAACAACTTTCGTGTTGAACACATTTTAAAATTTCCATCAAAATGGCTTCATAAAAGTGAATTTTTGAGAAAATTCCATGATAGGGGCCCGATTATAAATTTCGGGGGCCTAAATGTAAATTCAAGAAATCTCTATAAATACCCCAATGTTTCTGCTTATTGTAAAAATGAAAAAACATCACATATTTCCCCCACACGCACCCCCGTCCCCCAAAACTCACTATTGGTGCTGCTGGTCATGTCGGCGGCCTACCGGCCACCACCGGCCAGTGCGACTAGCCAAGGGATGTACCGACCACCCCATCACCTTGTGGTGGCCGGCGGCAGCCCCAGGACACCGGCAACGGTGAGAGGAAGAAGAGAAACACGTGGCATATGGGTTTTCTGATCCCGGCTCATCGCTTTATTTCAAAGCCTGAGCCAACTGCCAAATCGAAGCTCTCAGAGATAACTACAAGTTGGCGGTGATGGATTTTTCGTTCCGTGCCCGTTTGCATGTAAAACGAGGAAGAAAGATTCAGATTAAAAGTGACTCATGGTGAACAGTAACTCATCAGAATTCCATCGATTCCAGTGCGTTCTTTGGATCGTTTGGAGTCCGTATATTACCTCGAAATCTCGGTAAACCTCCCAGTAAAATTATGCTAATTTTAATTTTATAGTTAAATTTTCGGATGTATCCAGTAGCTTCGTAGAGTAGAGTATTGATATAAATTTAATTGTTTGAGTATTAGTATATTGAATATGAGCATTCGGTAGAATACGAGTAAGAATAGAACGAGTTCAATCGATCCAATACAATATACAATTTTCAGTAAAATTGGGTTTTTGCGTATAAAGATGTGTTTTGGTTTTGATGATATTTATGATTTATTTATGATATTATGAACATATTTTGATAAATCCGAGTAGGTTCGGAGGGTTCGGGACCCTTCCGTAATGTTTGCGAAAATATTATTGGAAGATTATTTTCAGAAACGTGTAAACCAGTAATTTAGGTGAATTAGTGGCTTGGAATAGTTTGTAATGGTGTTTTAAGATTATTGAAACTGAAAACATTGAAATTGGACTTGATTCGATTGTCCCCAAAAGATCCGGAACTTTGTTAAAGCTAAGTCGGGAATTTCATAAGTTGTGATTCTAACGATGTTTCGCCATTTGTTTTGGCAGACTTGACTAGGACCTAGAGTGCTCGTGAAGCCAGGTAAGTAACCCATGTGATGCATTCTCGAATCGTTCTTTTCATGCTTTATATATAGAGAGAGACATGATTGAAAGGTTTAGGATAATTAAAGATGGATTTGGGAAAAGACTTCGAGATCGTGTATATTTGAGATAGTCGACCATCACATGTACGGACTCTCTTTATTGCTATGATATAAAGGAAAATGTTTAATGATGTTGATGCCTATTGATGCATGTGAGTGTATGAATATGTAATAATATGTCTATGTATATGTAAATGAACAAGTATATGAATAAGCATTATTACATGAGTTTGAATATGTAGATGATGATAAGCTATAGATAATTTGAGTTTATAACGGTAAAGAGAATAAGTCATGATTTCTGAATTTGTATTAGCACGTGTAGAAATGCTTCATTGGATAAGTTTGTTATTGATTAATGTATATGATTAAGCGATATAGAGGTTGAGTTAGTATAGGCTAAGTATTTTCCGAGTGATGGAAGTTTGCGATTGATATGATACGTATATGAATGGTGAATGTTGATCGATAAGTAAAGAATGTGAGGATTATAAAGGTCATGGTATCAAAATTCGAAGTAATGGGTATATTCATATGTTTTATATATATACGTATGTGTATGACGATTCTGAAAAAAAAAAACAATGTTTGTCATGTATATGCTTGTGTATGAGAAATCATGTGATGAGTTTGTGTCACGTATAATGTGTACATGTGTGTGTATGTTTAATTGGTTGATGTTCTCGTGGTATATAAGTCGAGCTGGTTAGGAATCCATTCAGATGGAATTCATCTCATACCCATTCTAAAATAGGTAATGAATCTCGTACGAGCATTGTATATGTAAGCCAGATGTATATGTGTGTTGTTTGATTATATTCTTTGTGATGTATTAGTTTTTATGTGTGCTTTGTAGTTGGTTGCACGATGATTGTATGTATTTTGAGTGTATGTATGTGTATGATAGAACTCGTAACATATATAAATAGTGTATGCTTATGCGAAATGAATGAATGATTTGAAAAGTGATGTGAATATTAGATGTTTTAAAATATGTTTGTTAAGTTGTATTGATATGTGTGTACGTGTAAGAATTCTGAAATTGTGTTTGCATGAATATAAGAGAAATGTGTTATGGTGTGTGTAAATGCATATGAAACCATAATATCAAGCTATTGTAAGGTTATAGTGATTAAAGAAAGTTAAAATAGTTTGTAATCGAATAGAAGAAAGTTTGATTGATTTATCGATTTGATGATATTCCAAAGGTAGATATGTGTGATAAAAGTATAGATGCATGACTTCATGTTTCATGTAATTGAAGTGGATTTGATATTAAACGATATACTCTATTATATTCGAGTTTTTCTTTGCATACTTTGGATGTTAATTATTAAATTGGCACACATAAAGATATGTAAATATGAAAGTTTGACATGGATTAATGATGAGCGAAAAATATATCAATATTTACCGCCCCTTTTACTTAATATTTTGTATTGTTTCTCGAGTTTTTTGAATATTTTGATGTGTTTTGTGTTATTTTGTAGATAAATAAAATATCAGGTCTCACTAGAATCAAATCGGGGATGAAACGGCAAAAAAAATGAATGAAAATAGCAAATGCGCAAGCCTTCTGTGTCGCGACGCGCCTCAAATATTGAGATGCCGACACGCGTCATCACCACGTCATCACGTGCGTCATAATCGCGACATCATGACGTCAGCACAATAATTCAGTCTGCCGTCACGCATCATCACTAGTGTCATCATGATGTCAGCGTCGCGACGTCAAGTCTTCACGCGTCGCGATGCCGAGCCAATAATGCAGTATTCCGACATCCGCCAGTCACTATAGAGTGCGTCGCGACTCCATGCCTTCACGCGTTGTGACGCGGCCTGATTTTGAAGCCTATAAATAGATGATGATTTCATTTGAATTCTTCATACTTTCTTCTGGGGAATTTCCTTAGAATACTTAGATGAGAGTATCTTGTTTGTTTAATTTCAGTTTTCTTGTATTTAAATTTTATTTTAAGCAATAAATCTTTCTTTGTTTTACTTAAAAGTATGAGTAGGTAACTTCTTTCTACTGGGGTGAAAGTGAAGCTTTTATTATAATAAGTTAGATTAATCTCCCTTAGTTATAATATATAAATTATTTTAAAACATGACTTAATTAGATGCCACCTTATTGGTCGTTGGACTTAAATAAATAAATTTTAACCTGACTTAATTGGATACCGCCTTTATGGTCGGTTGGAATTAATTAAAAATCTGACTTAATTAGGATACCGCCTATATGGTCAGGGTAATGTAACGTAAATTTATATATTATAATAAGAGGGATTTCTAAATTTGAATTAATAAAAGTGGATCCCCAAACCCCAATATTTTATTTCATTGTTGTAATTTTTACCTTTTTAGTTTTCAAATTTATTTTATAATATTTTATTTATTTTTGTCTTTAATAATCCTAGGTATGTGTCATAACTAAATACGTTGTCTAGGGTTGTGATGAAAACCACTATCAATGATTTAATAAGTAGACTTTTTTATGTCTTGTGTGGTGTATAGGTTTATTTATTGAGTCTAGTTCTTAATGCTTCTTATTAATTGTCCACTAATAAGATTGATTTGGTAAACTTAAAATGAACTTGAAAAATGGATTTTAGGTTTAGCCGTAAACTCAATAGCTCACGATCTCACATCCAACTTAGAGATTTCCTTCCAGGATAAGAGTATACCTGTCGGGCGTGGGTAGCCATAATTGGAACTTAAACTTAATGAATTCAAAGTTTCTTAATTAACAAAGGAATATAGTTAATCGGGGTACTTTGAGTGTTTGCATCTGACCATCGGAAGAGGCTTTTGCATATTTTCGTGTTCCAGGTTAATAAACTAGTACATTACACAAGCATAAAATAATCAACTCATCTTTAGAAATATATTGGTAGGATTCACAACCCTGGATATTTTCATATCATTGTTTAAAACTTAAAATCTACTTTTATTTTATTTTATTTACTTATTTTAAGATAAAAATAATCACCCAACCAAAAATCAAATCAATTAGATACTTGTAGACATTTAGCTTCGTAAATTAATAGCACATGTATTAAGTCCTCGTGGGATCGATACATTTTAAACTACTTGAGCGATACAAACATTTGCATTTCGTGTGTGTTTACCACCAGATAGTTAAGTATGAAGGATAATAACAAGTTAATATAATCTGAACTTGTAACAATTTAGTAATTCTGATAAACTGTTGATATGTTTGATTTGTTTGTTTGAAGTTTATATTTGACTTGTTTGTTATAATCTAGCATGGTTACTTACTGAGTTTTATAACTCACACCAAACCAGTTTGCTAGTTTTGTAGGTTGGCTACCAGATGGGTCAACCATTTCAACTTTGAAGTCATGCTCGAGACGTGGATCACCCACGCGGCAGTCACTCTCGTAGGTGTCTTGGTAGAAGTTTTAGAAGATTGAGATATTTGATTTATTATTTTATTTTTCGTGTTGGGCACGTCTTTTATATTAAGTAATTGATTTGATTTCTTATGATGTTATGGGCACAAAGCATTTGAGTGTTGATAGATGATATAGGCACAAAGCCCTTAAGTGATGATTTTGATATGTTGGTATGGACCTGATGTCCATTTTGATATATGATGTTTATTTCAGGTTCGTTTTGATGCTGGACTGAGATCCAGGTTGTCCAATTTTAGGATACATCATGCCGAATTTTTTATAAATTTAGAGGCTTATGAAGATGAGTCAATTTTATCTTTTTTCGGTAGCGTCCTACCTCTGGCGGGATATTACATTTGACGATAATACTCACCGCTCTCTCGGGATCTACCAATATCCTATATACCTCGGTTTTGCAGATATTGGACCTAATTATCAGCGCGTCACCGTGGGGGTAGCTTACTTCTTGGGCATCTTCCCTTGTGAACATTATAGACACTAGTTTAGCCCTTTGTATTCCCATGACCCTTTCGGTCATGAAAATCTCTAAGGCTCTAATCCATCAATAGTTTTTTCTTTCCCGGTTCGAATCTCCGGCTAATGTCCCCCATGCTGTTGTGAACATAGGCGTTTCCTCCATTTTTTGGCTGGGGCCCATTCCCATTCTTCTCCCTCATTCTTCTCCAACTTCTCCAACATGGCCTTCATGAGGGTTTGATTTGCCTCCCTTTCCTTTTGTGAACTTTCCCCCTCACTCTGCATTGTTTCTTCCATTTTCTCCATCCACTCCGTCGTTAAAGTCTTTGAAGATCTATGGTTCCTATCTCCTGCCATCGCCTTATTATTTGCTGATTCTTATATTGTTCCCCACTAACGGCACCAACTGTTGACGGCTGTTTTTCGTTCCAGGGGTAATTCAGGAAAAATCACTCCTCAAACAAACCTCCCTCAATTGTGAATTCGTTTGGTTTGATGGGAACCAAATGAAAACTTGGCAAAAAATATAATACACAAATGAATAAATGAATTAACGTGGTTCGACGGAATGGATCCAACCTATGTCCACGGGCACAAGGGAAAAGAAAGATTTTATTACTGGCTCGGTGCTGAACGTCCTCGTTTCTTTCTCTAGCTCGGGGTTCTTTTCTATTTATTACAAGTTATAAGTATTTTTGAATAAAATTGCTCAACCTTCTATAATGAATTCTCTATCCCCTTATATACTAAGTCTAATTATACTGTTACGTTATTTTTGTGACGTCACCCACATTGTTAAGTCATTATTGCTTACGCTCTCTTCCCCAAATACCATGCGGATTATAGCTCAACGGTTTGACATAGCTACGATCGGCCACCTAACACATCTACTCCAAGCCATTCAAATCTCATCAAATCATGCTATTTTTAGTAACTGTTATACGCTTCAACCCATGTGCTAGCCTGCGTCCTAACTACTCCTACGCGATTGAGTGCGTCAGTTAATAAACACGTAGCCCTGCTCCGTCACATCAGCCGTTGGCCTACTTCTGTCTCATCAATCCTTGGGAAGCCCAAACTTCCGTTTAGGGCTTACGTCGCCCATCTAAGAATACAATGTTGCAACCCCGACTAACATCATCGAGTCGGTCCTTCGGAACTAGTAACATCCTTCATTGCATCTACTAATAGATCGGGTCGGTGTGCCAAGACTCACGGTGTCTTGTCTGACTTCCTCTCATTTCCTCGACCGTGTCTGATCTGCTGAGTCGACTATGATTTCATAGGCTGACACGACGCTCTGAATGCCGATTCCGATGCCGAGGCTGCTCTGAGAGTCTAATGATGGGCCGGACCTAACCACCTCGGGTCAATCTTCACAAATGCTCCAGTGTTGTCAAGTCTGATATTTTCTTATCAGATCGGGTCGGCTTCCCAACCATTCCTCTAGTTCTGCCTCGGGTTGCCTCTCTGCACCTCCGTCTCGGGCACATCTGCCTGACCTCTCATCCTCATGAGGATCTTGGACTTCATCTTGTAAAGTGTAAAACTCATTTTGCCCTTCCTTGAGATTCTGAATTCTTGAGGGCCGAAAAACCACCCTGAACAAGTATATTGTTTTTTTTTAAAATAAAAAATAAAGAAAGAAAAAGAGTAATTAGTTAGTATGATGAACCAAAGAGAGATTGTAAAGCTGGTACTCACAAAAACCGTTTCCAAATAAGAGAACTTTACTTACAAAGAAGGGAATTAAGGGAAGAAAAAAAAAAGAAAGGAAAATAAACTAGAAGTAGAAGCTACAACTAGAACTAGCTAAACTATCTTCAAAAACACTACTCGCGCGACTCCGTTGGAATTAAACAGAGTTGATAAGGTTCATATCAGCTGGCATTTTGGAAGGCATTAATGCCAAGAAAATGAGTAAAATGATCATCAAAATGGGAACAGATAGCAAAATGAGCGGCGGTGGGGGCAATGGTGGCAACACCAGAGGCAGCACCAAAACAAAAATAGTCACCACAGCCATAAGCATGATTGATCTTCTTCTGCAGTACCTGCTGGTGGGACATGTATGCAAACAATTAATAACATTTTTAATTGAATTGATTCCTTTGTTGACAAAAGAAATTAAAAGAAAATTAAACAAGATCAACTTCCAGTACTTTATGCAAATTAAGGGAGGAGGGATCAGGAGCTTTGCTTTGGATCTTTCGGTGACCGGCAGGAGATCTATCAGTAGAAGGGAAGTTTTATTAATCTGGTTGTTGGAAAGAGGCCTTTGAGTTAAGGGGAGTATTTATGGTACGATAATGACAAGGTGAAAGCGGAAGGTTACACAGACAGAAGTAGTGATCACCACCACTCTTCACTATTTATGTTATGCTGTCTTGGTTCACCCAATGACAAACGTACGGGTGCTTGTCACTAAATGACTAGTATCTATATATGCCATGCATGTATATATACATGTACCAGTTTATAAGATAACTAGGTGCATCGTTTGTAAAATCGGATCAGACGATAATTAGTTATGAGTCCGATCTGATTTAACAATATCAATTGGATTGTTAAAAATTAGTCAAAATCTATAATATTCGGTTAAAACAAGTGAACCAGATAATCTCGTTCTTAAATATTTTTTTAAAACCAAAAATAAAAATTAATTTTTTTATAACATCATTTGATTTTACTGATTCAACCGATCGAATCAATAATTCATTAAATATCACCGGTTTAGTTTTTAAAATATTGGTGCAAAGTCAGAGTAATTAATTTCAAGTAGACCAACAATCTGTCTTAAATTGAGTAAGAGTAATTAAGAAAACTATCTAAAAAGTGTCAGATTACAAATATCCAATAAATCTCTTATTCCCTCTAGTCTTCTCTAGAAGCACACACTCTTTTTTTCCCTCCTTTTTCTTTCCCCACACACACCACTTGCGTTCAAATTCCTCCATCACCGCACATCATCCTAAGCCAACGTGAGTCCATGATCAGGTGTTCAAACCATACCCACTCTGCCGCCGTTCGCGCACCATATGTGCATCTTACTGCCACCATTCTTCAGGAGCAGCCACCTCTCGTATTTTCGATTAACCATCCACTTGCTTAAAGTTAAAGACCAAGCATTATATTAGTGGATTTTGTTTTATTTTATTTTATTTTTGTGTAGAATTTATTTGAGATGGGCTGTTAGCTAGTCACTTAAATAGGGATATATAGTCATTCATATTTACCTAATCGATCCCAACGCTTGGTCCAATGGATTGAGTTTTGTACTGTTATTTGGGAGATCAAAGTTCAACTCATAGAACAAATATTTATAAGAATTTGGAATAGTACTGAGTTTTATCCTCTTGGATTAGAGTTTAATGATACCTGATATGAGATGATGAGGTTTTTCCCGATATTTCAAAAAAAAAATTAACGTTACTGAAATACAATATTCTATCCCAAAATAATATGAATTCGATATGGTTTCATTTGGTCATTGATATTGCTCTTGTTATCTAGTTGTAACAGTTAGCGGTTTAAAGTTAACTGCTTTTGGATCAAGAAAGAGGTAGCTGAAACTTAAATTCGACTCCACTATTATGTCATGAAATATATTTTTAAAAATGATAATTTTGTGTAAAAATCATTTCTATCATGGATTTATGATAGGGATGGCAGTGGTTAGGGTTTGGTGTGAGTTTGTCATTACTAAATCCGCACTTGCATATGTAAATAAATTAACAAACCCGCACCATACCCACTGCGGGTTTTAATTTTTATTACCAAACTCGCACCTGCATATAAAAATAAATTATCAAACCTGCATTGATACCCAATGGATTTTTCATGGGTTTTAAAATATCATATAAAAATAAATTTTCCGTGATACAATATTCTCCATCTATAATATGAAAACTAAATTAAACTGAATATTAAACCATCTATAATTTATTCACATATTAGTGGAGTTTGGATTGAAATCAATTTGAAGTGACAAAAATTAAACAGAATACTAGACAAAAAGCAATTAAAAAAATGATAAAATTGACAAAAAATAATAACTACATATTAAACCAATACAAGATCAGAAGCAATTAAAAAAAAAAAGATAAAGTTAATTATAGAATGTGAGTCATTTTATATGAGTAGATTTGCTTTACCCTAAAAAATAAAAATTTAAGTTTCCGGGTAGCGGATACCCGCTGTAGATACCCGCGGGTTTTGATTATTACCAAACCCGTACCAAACCTGTAGCTGGTATTGTTTTAATTTACCAAACCCGCACCAAATCCGCTTAAATATTTATAAACTTCTACCCATTGTGGGCGGGTTTTTACGGATTTGCGGGTTTGTGGGCGAAATTATCATATTTAATTTATGACATATTTACATCATGAAAAAATATATTATTAAAACATGATAACTATTTGCCATGTATTTAAGTTTCCATTTTTTTTTAAAAAAAATTTAAACATAAAATGATAGAAATCTATCATGAGTTACAAAAAAAAGGTTTTCACTTCATGATATATTTGTGTCATGAATAAATCTATCATAAAAACATGACAGAAATAATTTATGTAATTAAGCTTCTATTTTTGCAAAATAAGACATGATCTCTTAAGAAATTAAAAGCAAAAATTAATCCCTTAAGAATTTCACAAGCTCTGTGTCACATCTCAATATACCCTAGGACATGACGACAAAAGACAGCCTTACCATCTCCATAATTTTGGGTTTTCTAGGTCAAACCAAGATCAATTTAAGCGATGAAAAGTGCGAATACAACAAAGTGAAGTTGCAGAAATACTCAGTTTGATCGGCTTTGCGATGGGATGAACACAAAAAATTTCCTTGCTCCATTGAAGCTCTCGGCCAAGCTCCTCTTTTGTGCTCCAAGTTTCGCTCAAGGTCCTCATTGTTGTCCTCCAAGCTCCAAGCTTTGTTTTGAGATTCCATGCTCATGAATGAGTTTCCTTATCACCTTTGTTTGACTCCTTTAGTGTGCTAGCACCTTGGAAAAATTTGCTACAAATCTTCCACTTTGCTTCTTGTTGTTCTCGGCCAAGCCAAGAACTTAGAGAGAAAATGGCAAGAATTGCCGTGGGAGGAGAGAGGAGAAAGAGAAGTGTGTTGGTTGTTTTGATTTCTAAAAACAAGTAAAATGATATACCAAAATTAAATAAAATGGTACTAGTCATTCAAACCATCACACTTGAGTGTTTGGTAAGCAACCATTAAATCCCATCAACTTTCATCAACCAAAATGTGATGTGAAAGACAAGTGATGTGACATGATGTGACTTGTGGGCCCCACTTGATTCAAAATGCGAGTGGTCCCGCAAACACTCCCGGGCTCGGGTTTGCTAATTTCGAATTAACGAATTTTCTGTTTCGACGTAATTAAATCAAATTTAATTAAATAATTTTGCCTAGCAAAATTACTATTCACGTAGCTATCGAATTAATTCTAAATTAACTCGTTCGCCCGAATTAAAATCTAATTTTAATTCCATGTCGAAATCTAATTTCGTATAATATATCGAATATATTATTTTGTCGATTAATTCCAAATTAATCGTTCTCTCTTTTTAATAGTATTTTATCCCAGATAAAATTTCTCCGCAATTAATCCTAGATTAATTTTATCTCTCTTATAATTAATCCCAGATTAATTATGTGCAAGTCATACGTCCTCGGTGAATCTTCGGGAAGTGACCAATGAGATCCCCGGATATGTTGGCAGTAAATCCGGTCGTCGGACTATCCGATCACGTACGTACCTAGTACTACGTTTTTACCGATTTACAAGACATGGTTGGCTTCTAGCAAAGCACCGTGCCTACCCAATTCTCCAGAAATATTCTTAAAGGAATATGTAATCTATATCAGGCGTAGTATACATAGTATTGCGTATTTCCATCTAGTATCAGATGTCACGTGCTGTGCATGGGGCTGGAATTGTGTTTGCCCCGTACGAAGCACATATCGGATCTCTGGTAACTAGTCTCTATAATCGGATAATCATGACCTTGTCATATTATCCCGATAGCTGTAGTATACAAGAGTATCAGTTCCTTATCCTACGTGACCATCATCTCCATATGACTGAAGTGATGCTTCCATCTCGACATCACACCCAATACACTACGATTCTCAATATACCCAGAAGAGGCATACACAGAACCTGTGAAAGCCCTGGATGACCAAAACCAAAGTATATTGATTGTCGCAAGTATTAGCGGTGTAAGTCTCAGGTTAAGACCAAATACACCTACCCTTGTCCATACGGCAGTCACACTTCCAGTGACCCTGTTTGCCACTGTTTAGGTAGACATCTTAGGATATGTCATTTTGTCTTCCTAGAAGACCGTGATGATTTTGCCTTTGCCCCTTTTAGAAGCTCTGGCTCTGCCTCCTTGAGCATAGCCATCAACTCTCCAAGATTTTACTCTTGGTTCATAATGAACCTGCCTCAGCTGCCGGGCAGAGACTATAAGATCAAATATTTGGCAGTCTCAGCCACATAGGTAATGCCTAGCTAACCTAGCTGATCGATGTCAGCAATCATCTGTGACACCTAGTGCTCGACAGATGTACCCTCTGACATACGGGAGCTAAAGAGCTTCATTTTGCAATTTGTACTTCTAAGATCTAAGAATAGATCTATAAAGATCCTTTAATTTCAACATCATGGTATAAGGATCTAATCATTAGTTTTGACGATGAAATTAAAGTGTCATTGCAGTAAGCTTAAAGGATTGAGCACTAAAGTTATCATTACATGAATCTTCCAAAGATCATGTTCTACTATTTGCTCAACTTCGGACTTAGGTCCAAGGGGTTTCTCTATCAAATAGAGTAACTTCTTAGTTCCCAGGACTATCCTGAGGTGTTATTCCTAATCTGAAAATTAAAGCCGCTTAAAGACATTTTCACCTAGTATTATGTTTTAAACGCTAATCTTTCAGTAATCTTGATTTCAATAGTCCAACTATCCAATCAACGATTTTAGGTACTATTTAAAATAATGATTATTATAGTCTAACTATATAATCAACTAATTTGATTATTTAAATTCAAATATATTGATTACTATAATTCAATTATATAATCAACTATGATTTGAAGTAGTTTGAATACAGTCCAACTGTTTTATTTAAAACAACGATTAAATATTAGTCCAACTAATATATTTATGTATTGACGAAAAAATGAAATGAGCGCGTATTGGCAAGTATCTAAACGAAATTGCAAATTTAATACTTGCCTCCCACTATTTTTCGGCGAGCCTCTAACCCTCTGTTGAGTACTCGGGAAACCTTGTTTCCTAGTGGGCTAGGATCCCGTTAAATAACACACAACCTTGACTTTGGCCAACAAGTTGTATGATATTTAACTAGGTAGATCTCTAAGATCAATTGGATCTCATCCAATTCCTAGATCCAGTAGGTGGACATCCAAGTCCGAAACATATATCTAATATATGCCAATATATCCAATATATTCCCTAAGCTTTTTCCTCTGAATTAATTAAGCCTTGGCTTTGGCACAACAAACTTAATGATTCCAGTTAAGCGGGACCCATTGGCCTTGGAAAACTTCGTAATCGATGTCGATGGACAAGAAGTGATCTTGACATTGGCCAACAAATCACAACTTAGACAAAACATGAGATATGGAACAAAGCCTTCATGATTCTGACCGGCGTAAACACACACGTATAACGCAAGCGTACGTATCGTTCAAGTAGTATAAAAAGTATCGATCCCACGAGGACTTAAAACCTTATATATTAATTTTTATGAGGTCAAATGATTACTAGTATCTAACAGGTTTTTTAATTGATTTGAAATGGCGACGATTCTAAATTTAAAAACAAGTAAATAAGATTGTTCGAAAGTAGATTTTAAGAAAATTCAATATTAAAAACTATCTAGGGTTGTGATTTATTCCAATATTATTTAAAGATGAAGTGGTTATCTTATAGTTGGGTAAAATATTGATTTATTAACCTGGAACACTAAATTATGTAAAAGCCTCTTCCGATGGTCAATTACAAATACCTAGTATAATCCAATTGAACCATATGTCTATGTCAACCAAATTACCTAGATTCATTAAGATTAAGTTCCAATTATGGCTACCCCCGCCCGACAGGTATATTCCTATCCTGTAAGGAAATCTATTAAAGGGTTATCTATCCTCAAGGAAGATCGTGGGCTATTGAGTCTAAGGTCTTAAACTTAAAATCCCTATGTCTAGTTCATTTTAAGTTTACCTTATCAATTTTATTAGTGGCCAATTAATAAAAATGCATTAAGATTAAGACTCAATAAATAAATCTTTATATTACCCAAATTATAATCTAACCCCTTATAAACCCGTGATATTGAAATTCATCACAACCCTAGATAACTAACTTAGTTATGACACATAGTTAGGGCTAATGAAAACTTAAAAGTAAAAGCCATAAGTAACAGTGCTGAAAAGTAATTGCAGTTGGTAAATACTGAAAGGTAAATTACAATAAAATAAATGCTAAGGTAAAAAGAATTACTTTTACTACTACTAATTTAGATATCTCCCATAAAATAATATATAAACTTGTGATAATATTACCAACCGACCAATCTGGCGGTATCCTGATTAAGTCAAATTAAGTCCAACCAGCCATTAAGGCGGAACCAAAATAAACCAGCCATAAAGGCGGAACCAAAATTAAATTACCAACCGACCAATATAGCGGTATCCCTTATTAGTCAGGTTTCAAATAGTGAATATATTATTTTTAAGGGAGATTAATCTAAATAGCAATAGTAAAAGAATTACTTTTCACCCTAGCTGGGGAAGTTACCTCCTCATGTGAATAGTAAAAACTGTAAAAAGTAAAGAAAGTAAATTACTATTATTACAAAACGTAATTAAAATTATTACAAAACTAAAAACTAAAAATTAAAACGAAACTTAGAGAGAGAAGAACTCCCTAATTACATCAAAGAAGTGGGAGGGAGAGGTACACTGAAATCTGAAATTTCGAGCTCTATTTATAGGCGCGGATAAGGGTCCAGCGTCGTGACGCCAGCTACAGTTCAGCGTCGCGACGCCAACTACAGTTAATCGTGGCACAATGACGGCATGACACGTGGCGAGGCGGCTAAGAGCTCAGATTCTTATCCGATGACGTGGCACTGTTCATGACGTCATTGCTTACGTCACGCTGACGTGTGGAGGGCGATTGTCGGCACCGTGAGATCTCGACACGTGGCACTGGCGCACATTAGCAAGTCCGTTGTGATAGCGACACGTGGCACGACGCAAGATAGCATGATCGGCGCACGTTAGCAAGTCAAAAAAATCAGATTCTAACACGTGGCATACGGCGCACGTTAGCAGGTTCGGCGCATGCTGGGCGTCGCGACGCTGAAATGACGATTTTGCCCTTTTTGTCCAGTTTTTCCTGTTTTGCTCCAATTCTCCTCCAGAATGTCCTGAAACTTTATTTATCTACAAAATAACACAAAACACATCAAAATATTCACAAAACTCAAGTAACTATACAAAATATTAGGTTAAATGAGTGGGAAATAGTGATAGATTTACCACTCATCAGATTCAAACACATCCGCGATGGACAAAAGTCTTGACTTTGGCCAACAAACCAGTGCCAATCTTGGATCTTGAGAATGAATCATTCAATGGAAGGAAAAACGCTTAATATTTTTTGAGGGTTTTTCGCGTAATTGGCAACCAATTAATTATCTTTGATTAGGTCTCATCATACACCTTTAAGCATGCATTCTAAAAGTATAATAAGGCGCAATAAATAAATTAATAATGATATGCGGATGGATATTTAAAACATTTTGTTCATAGAACAAATCTCTCCATTTCCTTTTTCCCGCTAGCACAAATCTTACTTTTACCCAATTACATAACACTTCTAAAGAAACCTCATTTACATTGAGGGGAATATGTGAGAAGAGAAATACAAAGAATCAAGAGGTAATAGGCTGGACACGCAGGTCCAATTTAATAAATTCTAAATTTATTACAACAATTTCCAAAATTGCCCTCACCCATCTAATATCCATCCGATATACATTATTCATATATCACATCCATGTATTCACACAAAATATGTTATCAATCAATCTAATCCAATTAATTAATCTGAAATTAATGACCATCCAATATTCAAACAACGATTTGATTTGCGCGAGTCAAACTCGTTTTAAGAATAAGTACTCAAAGTACGAATTCTTGAATTATATCAAACTACAATATTAAATCCAATTTAATTTGTATTAAATACTAATTCTTTATTTAATTCCAAATTAAATAATTACACTTTATTAATGAGCCTTTGCGACTTAGATTCTAAATCTAATCTTTACGGGTCTCAAAGCCCAATTAACATCCAATGTCTATTTAATTAAAGTCCAATGGGCTTTCAATTAATTTATAAGGCATGGAATTTGGCAACCAAAGCCCAATAAGGAATCACCCTTTTGCCAAAAATCAATTTAGGCCCATTAGGCCCAATTAAAATTTTAAGGGTCCATTATATTATATTTGGACTTTATGGATATGGTTTTGGGCCCAATTGGATCCAACCAATTAACCTAAACAAAACTTGGCCCAACCAAGCCCATTAAGCCCAAATACAACTTTATTAGCCCAATTCCAAATTTAGCCCAACCAATTTAATCACAATATTCCAAATATCACAATTAAATTAACTAAAGTGTATTAGCCATAATTAATTAGTCAAATTAACAATTCCAAAATATCAATTTACATAATTAATTATGCTAATCATCATCAACACATGTCCAACACTATTGAATCAAAAAATCATCTCATTTCCATGCTTATATCTCACGGCAATTTGGGGATTTAATGTCCAATTCTGATTTCAATCCAATTGAATCTCAAATCAACATTTCTCAAGTCTTTCAACTCATTTAATGTCCAATTACCATGACATTATTGTACCATATGCATTCGGCCAAGCCCAATTTTTGGGGAAAAATTAATCCAATTCAATTTTCATAAAATTGATCATGCATAACTCTAAGTTATCATCATTCAAGCATACTCAATCAAACAATTTCATCAAATCATGCTTAAATCAAATTTACCCAAATTTTACCCTAAATCAATTTCATGCTTAAACAAGGCTCTTGATACCATTGTTGGGTTTTCTAGGTCAATCCAAGATCAATTTAAGCGATGAAAAGTGTGAATACAATAAAGTGAAGTTGCGGAAATACTCACTTTGATCGTCTTTGCGATGCGATGAACATAAAAAATTTCCTTGCTCCATTGAAGCTCTCGGCCAAAATCCTCTTTTGTGCTCCAAGTTTCGGTCAAGGTCCTAATTGTTGTCCTCCAAGCTCTAAGCTTTATTTTGAGATTCCATGCTCATGAATGGGTTTCCCTATCACTTTTGTTTGACTCTTTTAGTGTGCTAGCACCTTGGAAAAATTTGCTACAAATCTTCCACTTTGCTTCTTGTTGTTCTCGGCCAAGCCAAGAACTTAGAAAGAAAATGGCAAGAATTGCCGTGAGAGGAGAGAGGAGAAGAGAAATGTGTTGGTTGTTTTGATTTCTAAAAACAAGTAAAATGATATACCAAAATTAAATAAAATGGTATTAGTCATTCAAACCATCACACTTGAGTGTTTGGTAAGCAACCATTAAATCCCATCAACTTCCATCAACCAAAAGGTGATGTGAAAGACAAGTGATGTGACATAATGTGACTTGTGGGCCACACTTGATTCAAAATGCGAATGGTCCCGCAAACACTCCCGGGCTCGGGTTCGCTAATTCTGAATTAACGAATTTTCCGTTGCGACGTAATTAAATCAAATTTAATTAAATAATTTTACCTAGCAAAATTACTATTCACGTCGCTAGCGAATTATTTCTAAATTAACTCGTTCGAGTGAATTAAAATCTTATTTTAATTTCGCGTCGAAATCTAATTTCGTATAATATATCGAATATATTATTTTATCGATTAATTCCAAATTAATCGTTCTCTCTCTTTAAATAGTATTTTATCCCAGATAAAATTTCTCTGCAATTAATCCTAGATTAATTTTATCTCTCTTATAATTAATCCCAGATTAATTATGTGTGAGTCATACGTCATCGGTTAATCTTTGGGAAGCGACCCATTAGATCCCCGGATATGTTGGCAGTAAATCCGGTCGTCGGACTATCCGATCATGTACGTACCTAGTACTACGTTTTTACTGATTTACAAGACATGGTTGGCTTCTAGCAAAACACCGTGCCTACCCAATTCTCCAGAAATATTCTTAAAGGAATATGTAATCTAGATCAGGCGTAGTATACGTAGTACTGCGTATTGCGATCCAGTATCAGATGTCACGTGCTATGCTGGGGCTGGAATTGTGTCTGCCCCGTACGAAGCATATATCGGATCTCTGGTAACTAGTCTCTATAATCGATAATCATGACCTAGTTATATTATCCCGATAGCTGCAACATACAAGAGTACCAGTTCCTTATCCTACGTGACCATCATCTCCATATGACTGAAGTGATACTTCCATCTCGACATCACACCCAATACACTACGATTCTCAATATACCCAGAAGAGGCGTACACAGAACCTGTTAAAGCCCTGGACGACCAAAACCAAAGTATATTGATTTTCGCAAGTGTTAGCGGTGTAAGTCTCAAGTTAAGACGAAATATACCTACCCTGATTCGAACTTCCATAGACACATAGTCATACTACCAATGGAATTCCGAGGGGTCTATCCACAGCGAAGCTGTTCCCGTACCATCGGTAAACACAACCTCATATTACACTTGCATGAGTATCCAATACCCAAATATATGAGAACTATGCAGTTATGCTCCCATAACAAGCCCAAGTGCAATACTTGTCTATTCCACATTATCGATGTCCAATCTCGATAACACTACGACTATGGATGTTTTAATGATTAAACCTTCATGGATTGAAACTGTCTCATATCTTATCAATCCAGAACTAATCATATGGACTTTTATCATTTATATATCCCGGTAATCCAATTACAAATGATAAAAGAGCAATTTCCTTTTTCACATAGTTAATTTGTACAACAACACCATGTTCTGTACAAATAGTGATGATATGGGTCATAATTGTCCAACACATAGCCTCTGACATAAATATACATAACATGATATAACTCATGCACTCGAGTTTACCATGATTGAACCTGCACATGCATGATTTAAGAATGTGCTCCAATATGACAAATCCTGAGAAATATGCATATCTGATTTTTTTTTGTATGTGTGTGTGTATGTGTGTATATATATATATATATATATATATATATATATTATACACATGAAATGTTTAAAGTAATTATACATAACATGATCATGTTCGATACACCATGTGGACCCTTGACATATGTGACCCTAGGATTGCAGCTGATATCTATCTTCTCAAAGCTATCGATCTAACAAAAAGGGCTCATCACGAAAAGAGTGTTATGGATGAGTCTTGCAACCAAAAATTGAGAGTGGGGAAGGAGGGAGTAAGTCGTATGAACTGAGTGAATGCTGAAAATGAAAACGTGAAAATATTAGAGTTTGCAAAACTACTTGCATTCTTGAAATGAAATATTCTTGAATTCATAATATCCGAAAATAAATCTCAGGTACGAAACATAAACATGGAAAACACATATAATATTATACATGTAATAACTTATTGGATTTGGTGCTTAAAGTGCCATTTCGAATAATATATTGTATATTTTATTATTTTTTAATAAAATTACTACATTTTTATTTCATACCTTATTAATGGTATTGTCATTATGCATATTAGATTGATGTATAAATATACTAAGAATGATATCGACCTTAGAATAGTCTTGTAGTAATAATGGACACTAGGTGGTCCAACATTGGGATAAGTATTACTATTGTAAACTATTCTTAAAGTAAATATTCATTGTCGTTGGTTTTGAAATACGGTCGAATTCCTATAACCTAGAAGACTAGCACATGTCCTATATTGGAATTGGAGTTCCAATGGTTTAAACCCGATGTACCATGAGCTTTGGAAGCTCGTATAGACATGTGGGTATTAGTTGGATCGAATACTGAAGGACTCAAATATGATTCCTAATAGTTAGAAGTACACATCATCGTTAATAGGAATATCCTCGAGTCGAGTAGCATATGTGATCATTTAACTATAGGCTATCATTGATTTTGTGTGAGATCCTCCACACTTTGATACCATGTATATCAGAAACCTTTCATGGTCTGGCCTCTAGATGTTCGTTGGGTGTGGACCGATGCACTCGTTAATCAAGTACGAATCAAGATAGAATCTTTCGGCTCGTATGTGTACCATAAGGGGTTTAGGTATCCAAGTAAGTAAGTCACGAGTCTTAAAACTTTGGCTAAAATCGATCACCTAGGGTGGATCGCATCAGTTGTAAAGAATCTCGGAAATGTCGACATGAGATGTGCGCCTTGGAAACTTGACAATGTATTCTATGTTTCCTAAGCACAATTCAGATAGCCTACGACAGAGGGATTGTTAAATATATATGATGATCTCGACTTGTATAGTTCAGAAAGGTCGTTCATGTTTTTCACGAATTTGGAGGTGGCTGAATTGCATACATATTAGCTAGGCTTATATGGCGAACGTGTCTGAACTTAGAGAGTCCCAATATTAAGTGTACTTGTTGAGCACTTGGGTAGTCGATAATTTTTTGATAAAAGATAATATTCGATATTCTAATTATCAACTAAGATAATCAAGTGTAATTGGATAACATTGATTATTTACTTTCACCTAATTGGATTAAATCAAAGTGTAAGACATGTAACTAATCCATTAATTAAGCTTTTTCTTGATTTGATTGGATTAAATCAAAGTGGTAGACAAAGGTGATTAGTCACACCTAATTATTAATATTTGGACAAATTAGATTAAGCTCGCATAAAAGTTGATTAGAACTTTTATTAATTAAAAATTACCTAAGTTTTGCTATAAATAGCAAGCTTTAAGAAGGTTTTAACTAAGCTTGAGAAAGCTAAATACAAGCAATTCTTGGAGAAATTAGCCTAAGTTAGAGAAGTGTTTAGAAAAACTTTATGAGATCTCTACAATATTTCATCTAGGAGAAATCAAGATTGGATCTTGCAGTAAAGCTTGCTAGCATTGGAATCAAGATTGGATCTTTGAACCTTGGAAGTTCTCCAACCATTTCAACAAAGAGAATGAGATTTGATCTTTGCATCAAGCTTACTAAGAAGTTTGAACTTCTCTTAAGCTATGATCTTCATTAGTGAGTTTTCATTAGTGAGATATATAATTATAAATTATGTATTGGATGCATGATTACTTAGCTTAAAGTTGAAATAAGGATAATAAATTGTGTTATGATGCTTTGGAAGTATAAATATAATATGCTTGTTAATTAGGTCAAATATTTTCATGTTGGACATTGAACAATTAATAAGAGTTTGGAACTTTAGATTAAAGCTTTAGAGCTATGGCTACCATTCTAGAATCATTTGACCACCTTTGGGTGAACTAGAATTGTTCATGAGATATTTCATAGCGGGATTCTAAATTGGTTTGTGTTTTGATTCAAATAAATCCATATATGTATTTAGAATACATGTATGTTAGTTCTATAACATGTGTTGTGGTTGGTTTTGATAATAAAATTGGTTTTAAGGTGTATTGAAATGATAGGAGAAAATTGAAAGTGTTTAGGATTGATTTAAAAGTCAAAAGTGCTCATTGTCTAGGGGAGCGTCACGACACTGACCTTCCAGCGTCACGACACTAAGCACCAGACCTAGGAGCGTCGCGACTCCCACTATTCCACGTCATGACGTCGAGACGTTCAGCCCTCGTAGTTGCTCTCGTACTTTGGAGCGTCCCAACTCCCAAGACTCCACGTTGCGACTATGAGGGCTGATGAACACTAAAACTGTATTTTCTTCGTTCCTGAGTTTCCTGACTCCGATTTGGTCCTTATTTTTCCTACGGACTAGTATCAGAATGTAGTTTTCAATAAAATATTTTAAAATAAACATATCCCGGATATCCTTAGGTTAGACCCACTTTCACTGCATGGGGCACCGATCCAACCTAGGGGTTCCACAACTGCCCCAACAGAATGGTATCAGAGTAAGGCTTAACCACACAATACATGTTGCATGTTTGACATGTATTTGAATATATGCCTCTGTATTTTAATTTAATTATGCATAATTTATATTGGATATGTATTGCATATTTTAAGTTAAAATTTTGACCTAATTATGTTAATGACTTGATTGTCATAAATCTCTCATGATTAGTGACATGCTCAAAAAGTGGTCTTTTACTCCCAAGTATAAGAGTGTCGAAGTAATAAAATAACCCGGTAAGTCCGGGGTATTTCCACAGGGAATAGATTTAGTAGAATAGAATGATAAGTAGAGCGAGCATAAAATGGTTTGATTTCTTGGATTTCCTGGAAACTTTTAAGTGAAAATGTAGTAAAAATGAAATGTTGGAGTTAGGGGATCCACTTTTAAAATTTCAAATCTAGAAATCTCGCTTAATTGTAATTTATAAATTGCCTTGTTACCTAATTAATTTATCTCAGGAATTAATTATGCCAATATATAGAACCAGCCATAAAGGCAATAGTCATTTCTGTCAATAACTAGTCCTGCCAAGGTACTAAGTATGCCAAAAACATAAAACCAGCCATAAAGACGGTGATACAGTATAAAACCAGCCATATAGGCGGTGATACCGTTTGTCTATAACAAGTCTTACCAAGGTACTCAATTATGCCAAAATCATATAAAACCATCCATATAGGTGGTTGAAAGATAAAACCAGCCATATAAGCGGTAGAAAGATAAAACCAGCCATATAGGTGGAGGCAAGATAAAACCAGCCATATAGGCGGTAACCAAAATTTTCAATAATTAATCTAGATCTAAATCAAGTTTTACTCATTAGATTACAATTTATTTATTATAATGTATGCGAGATCGATATAAGTTTTCATAATAAAAGCTTCACGCATTACCCTAGCGAAAAGAAATTAGCTACTCATTTTGTAATTAAACATACTCGTAATTTTATTACTGAAAAAAGATATTACAAAAAGCTTTTAAAAAAATAAACACACAAGACACTCTCTCTCCAAAATCAATAGAGGAATCCAGAAAAAAGTATGAAAATTTCTTCTGCTGGACGCTTCAATTTGTTGGCAGATTTCGGTCGGTGCATCATGATGCCAAGGCTCCACGCATCGCAACGCGAGTGCCACGCTGGGGACACGTGTTGAGAGAATAGCGCGTTCGGCGGTGTCTTCATTTTATTAGGCGCATCGCGACACCCCGTCATTTCCGTGTCGCGACGCGAAAGCTGAATTTTCATTTTTTCCTTTTTCAAGTCTGGTTTGTCCTGTCGAGCTTCCGAGCAGTATTTTACCTATCAAATAACATAAAATAACACAAAAAAACACTCAAAACATAACTGAAAATATTATTTCACAAATGTGTCAATTTAAGGGGATTAGTGAAACTATAAGTGTAGAATGATTGACTTATCGTATAATAAATATTAACCTTTTAGTATTCATCATACCCCCTAACCAGCTTATTACTAGTCCCTAGTAATTCAAGCGGAATCTTAAAAGAAATATTCCTATCTAAGTTAACAATTGTTTTCTTTCTTTCTAAATGATCAAATAAATGACTTCTCCTATACTTTTTACCATTCTTCATATACTCATAAAACAAGGTATTAATCAATATATTGTGCCCACAATATCATAGGTATTTGTTGAAAAGAGAATAGTATTTGTGTCCTAAAATTATATTAGAGTTTACATATTTTTGGCAGTGAAAGTTTATTTATAAACATATCTTCAATCCATGTATCGAACATTAGGCCGATGACAACAAAACCAGTTGGTTTTAGGGCACTAGGTGTTAGACACCCTTACAGACTTAATTGCTCGGATTTCAGATAAAAGGTGTCCAAAATATATTTTTAATCCATGTATCAAACTTTGGGTCAGTGACTCCGAAACCAGTTGATTTTAGGGCAATAGGTGTTAAGACACCTCTACAGACTAATTGCTCGAATCTCAGATAAAAAAAGTGTCTGGTTCCCTTAAACTTTCTTTTTAACCCTTGTAACGAGCTTTGGGCCAGTTATTCCCAGACCAGTTGGCCTTACGGTACTAAGTGTTAAGACACCCCTACAGATTTAATTGCTCGAGTTAAAAAGGCTACGAAATCGAACTTTATTCAAACTTTTTTTTTGTGTGTAAATTTTTATATATATATATAAATTTCACTGTCTTTAGGTGTTACCTCCAACAGACTAGAGAACTAAATATTACAGAATTTTCACTTACCACTCATGATCATATGTTACCATGTTGTTGATAATATCTGTCAGATGAGCATATAAAGATCAAATTAATCAATGTTATGGAGAATTCATAAATTTAAATGATTCAAAAAGAAAGGAACAACAAATAACTTGTTACGAATTATATTGAGATGCGTCTCATGAGTGAAAACTCCTTAAGCTTGGATAACAAATAACTTGTTATGAAGTAGATTTATGCATCTTAGAAAATGAGAAAATGAATTGGATAAAATTTTCCCTAATTTCCTTAAGCTTGGCAGAAACTACCCTAGCATGTATCATGGTGACTTTTTGAAAATTAGACAATTGGATGTGTTTTTGGCATGAAATGTATGATAGATGTTGATTTAATTGGATTGAAATCAAATAGTTTGATAATTTCTTGTCAAAAACCGTGAGCATTATAAGCTTGTATAGATTGTTTTTGCTTCAATTGTGTTGGACATGAATTGAATATATTAAAGCATAATTAATTAGTTTAATTGATGTTTTGGAAATATTGGTTTAATTAATTAATTATGGAAATTACACTTTAATTAATTAATATGATATTAAAAATATTATGTTAATAATAGAATTAGTCTTTAAATTGGATTGGGCTAATATTGTTGTATTTGGGCTTAATGTGCTTGGTTGGACCAAGCTTGGTTTAGGACAATTGGATTGGATCCAAATTGGGCCTAAAACCATTCCATAAAGTCCAAATATAATACTTGGGCCATTAACAATTTAATTGGGCCTAATGGGCCTAAATTGATTTTATGGCAAATGGTGATTCCTAAATTGGGTCTTGGCATTTGGGTTTGATCCATATTGGCCAAAGCTCATGCCTTAAGAATTAATTAAAAGCCTATTGGACTTTAATTAAATTGACATTGGATGTTAATTGGGCCTTTGAGATCCATTAAGATTGGATTTAGAATCTAAGTCTAAAAGGCACATAAATATGTGTAATTATTTAATTTGGAATTAAATTAGAATTAGTATTGAATATAAATTAAATTGGATTTAAAAAATATAGTTCGATATAATTCAAGAATACGTACTTTGAGTATTTATTCTTAAACGAGTTGGTTTCGCGCAAATCAAATCGTTGTTTGAACATTGGATGGTCATTAATTCAAAAATTAATTAATTAGATTAGATTGAATGAATTTCATGATTTTTGTGAATACATGGATGTATTGTATGAATAATGCATATCAGATGGATATTAGAAGGGTGAGGGCAATTTTTGAAATTGTTGTAATAAATTTAGAATTTATTAAATTGGACCTTCGTGTCCAGCCTATTATCTCTATTCTCTTTGTAGTTCTCTTCTCACCAATTCCCCTCAATGTAAATGAGGTTTCTTTGATGTATTATGTAATTGGGTAGAAGTAAGAATAGTGCTAGCGGGAGAGAGGAAAATGGAGAGATTTGTTCTATGAAAAAATTGTTACATATCCATCCGCATATCATTATTAATTTATTTCACGCTTTATTATGCTTTTAGAATGCATGCATAAGGGTGTATGATGAGACCTAATCAAAGATAATAAATTGGTTGCCAATTTACGTAAAAAACCCTCAATCATATATTAAACATTTTTCCTTCATTGCGTGGTTATTTCTCAAGATCCAAGATTGGCATTGGTTTGTTGGCCAAAGTCAAGATCAATGTCCATCGCAGATGTGTTTGAACCACGAAGGCTTTGTTACATATCGCATGTCTTGGGCAGTTGTGACTTGTTGGCCAAAGTCAAGGTCACTTTTGTACATCGATGTGGATTATGAAGCTTTCTCACTGTCAATGGGTCGCGCTTAACTGGAATCATTAAGCTTGTTGTGCCAAATCCAAGGCTTAGTTGATTCAGAGGAAAAGGTTAGGAAATATATTGGATATATTTACATATATTGGATATATTTTTCGGACTTGGAGGTCCACCTACCGGATCTAGGAATTGGATGGGATCCAATTGATTTTAGTGATCTACCTAGTTAAGTTTCATACAGCTTGTTGGCCAAAGTCAAAGTTGTGTGTTATTTAACGGGATCATAACCCACTAGGAAACTAGGTTTCCCGAGTACTCAACAGAGGGTTAGAGGATCGCCGAAAAATAGTGGGAGGCCAATATTAAAGTTGTAATTTTGTTTAATACTTGCCAAACACGCGCTTTCAAATTATTTTCGTCATTATATATTTATGTTAGTTGGACTAATATTTTATTGTTTTCTTTTAACAGTTGGACTGTACCCGAAATCGTTAATTGAATAGTTAGACTATTGCAATTAAGATGGCTGGAAAGAAAAACTCTCTCCTCTCATTCTCCTTCACTTTTCCGTGAACCCTCATCTCTCTCTTGGAAATTTTGTTTCAAAATTTCAAGCTTGCTAGCACATTTGGAGTTAAAGAAGGTGATAGGGAAAAACCAATTCCTTGAGTTTGGAACACAAAGAAAAGCTTGGAGCTCTTCACCAACATACAAATTTTTGAAATCCATCATCCGAGCCAATCAATGAAAGTTTAATTCCGCAATCTTATTTTGATTATTCACACACTAAATCTAATTAGAGATCTTTTGCATGTTCTAGGAACACTAAAACCTGGGACAATACATTCTTCTCTATTTTATTTTTTGATAATGTTGTCATATGTTAAGGGTTTTGGAATGATCCCCAAAACTTGACTGCCACATTCTTGTACAACTTTTGAAATACACCCCATCAATCTAAGATTGCCACCGCCATATACTAAGTGCATGTTTATGTTTGCCATAACTCTACCAAATTCTCTCGCAACCTCAACGTATTCTGGTTTAGTTCCAGAGCTAGTTCCACAAAACACACAGATATTAGTGAATCGTCATTTTGAGGTTGTCTCCATTTGTGTTATCTCTCTTAGCTAGATGTGTTGAAGAGAGAGAAGTGACGAGCTGAATTTATAGATCCTGAAAAGGGTGAGTAATAAATGCACTAATACCTGCAAAATGACAATTATTAGGAAAATAGATCGTGAACAAAAAGGTTAGATACTGTCGGCAAAAAGTAAATCAAAACAGTAATTTAAAGTAAAGGAAATCAACACAATAATTTAAAGAAATATATACTGGTAGTTGTGATTGTGGCTCACATATTTCTCTGGTTTTACGTCCAGTAACGGCTTGAACGCCCTCTATGGGTGGGGGATAGGCTTCCCATCCAACTTTCTTATAAATTGGCAAACAAGGTCTTTTAAAGTTAGATTCCCGAGACTATATTGTTGTCTTTCTTTTTGAAATTGTGTGTGTAATCTGCGAATTTCACGATGAACATATCCACTAGGATGCGTCTCAAGAGTCAATGATATATCATCAAAAGGCTCCTTACTCAGTCCATCTCTAATGAATTGAATTTTATCTTCGTGATTATCAGACACCATTCCTAAAGAATGACAACGAGTGTTGCACGTACAGCGTGCAGACTTATAACAAAAACCTAATTGTTTAGCTCTTAATTTTTTAGAATAGGTGTTTTTACCTGAACCAGACATGTAAGGAATGAAAGAGTCAGGTGACTCACCTGCCAAGTGAACTATTGCTTTAATTACCCAACGAATATCACAAGTAATGCCATGAATCACAAGAAGTCTCATTCTTTCTGTACGTGTTTTGTAAATTTTTTTCAGAGCATTTTGGGAAGAAAAGGAATATATTTGCGGAGTTTTGCGAGAGTTTCTTCCATGCTTTGGTTTGTAGGGTATCAGTAATTTTAGGAAACTGAAATAACCGACTTTGAGTCACAGAGTACCGTTATCCGCTGCTTTACCAGAGTGTGAGATAAAAAAATAAAAATGCTACAAAACTAAGAAAAATAGAAATTAGAGAAATATTAAATAGAAAAATAAAAGAAACTTCATTAATCAAGGTATACTGGTTTGACAGGAAAAATGTTTCTTGAAATTTTGAGCACTCCAAAAAAGGTTTCAGACGCTGTCCATTTACTTTAAATATATCACAATCCCTAGGATTCTCAATGTCAATAGCCCCATATGGATAAACATGTTTCATAAGAAATGGGCCACTCCATTTGGATTTTAATTTTCCAGGAAATAAATGAAGACGAGAATTATAAAGCAAAACTTTTTGATCAACTTCAAATGTTTTTCGTGAAATTTGACTATCATGAAAGGCCTTAGTTTTAGCTTTAAGAATTTTTGTATTCTCATATGAATCATTCCTGAACTCTTCAAGTTCATTGAGTTGCAATTTACATTCATGACCAGCATTTTCAAGGTTTGAATTGAATTCTTTAATAGCCCAAAATGCTTTATGCTCAAGTTCTACAGGCAAAATGACAAGGTTTTCCATAAACTAGACGAAATGGGGACATTCCCAAAGATGTTTTGAAAGCTGTTCGATATGCCCATAGTTCATCAGTTAGTCGAAGAGACCAATCTTTGCGATTTGGGTTAACCATTTTTCTAAAATTTATTTAATTTCCCTATTCCCTAATTCAACTTGTCCGTTTTGTCTGGGGGTGATAATAGGTGGAAACTTTGTGTGTGACTCCATACTTTTTCATTAAGGACTCAAATGGTCTATTATAAAAGTGTTTACCTCCATCACTTATGATGGCCCGAGGGATTCCAAATCGACTCAACATGTTTTCTTATAAAATTTTGATCACATTTGTGGGATCATTGTTCCAACAAGGAATTGCCTCGATCCATTTTAAGACATAATCGACTGCAACTAAAATATATAAAAATCCAAATGATGGTGGAAATGGGCCCAAGAAATCTATCCCAAGATAATCAAAGATTTCAACGACAAGGATGGGATTTAAAGGCATCATGTTTCGTTTTGAAATAGATCCCAACCTTTGACAGTTTTCGTAAGTTTTGTAGAAAGTGTGTGTATCTTTAAAAATGGTAGGCCAATAAAATCCACACTATAAGATTTTTACAGCGGTTTTTTAGATGAAAAATGACCTCCGCATGCTTCTAAATGACAAAACTGAATAACACCACTTATCTCACTGTCCGGTATGCATCGTCTGAAAATCCGATCAGGGCAGTATTTAAACAGATATGGATCATCCCAGTAGAATATTTTGACTTCGGTCAAAAATTTCGTCATATCTTGTTGGCTCTAGTCTAGAGGTATCATTCCTATTGTAAGAAAATTGACAATATTAACATACCAAGGCATTATGTTTACAGAGAATAAGAATTCATCGGGAAAAGAATCATTGATGGTAGTAGTATCAATTAGTGACTCGTTTGTGAGTCTCGATAAGTGATTTGCAACCACGTTCTCTGCTCATTTCTTGTCTTTGATTGTGTGATTGAATTCTTGAGCAAAAAAATCCACCGTATTAATCTTGGCTTGGAATCCTGTTTAGACATCAAATATCAAACAGCAGCATGATCAAAGTAAACAACGGTTGAGGAACCGATTAAATATGATCGAAATTTATCCAATGCAAATATTACAGCAAATAGTTCTTTTTCTGTGGTAGTGTAATTCATTTGTGCACTGTTTAAAGTTCTACTTGAGTAATATATTACATGCAGATTACCTTCCTTTCTCTGTCCTAGCACTGCACCAACTGCATAATAACTAGCATCACACATTACCTCAAAAGGCAAGGACCAATCAGAGGATTGCATAATAGGAGCAGAAGTCAAAAGATTGATAATTGTTTCAAATAATTTTTGACATTCTTCGGTCCATTCAAATGTTGCATCTTTTAATAGAAGGTTACATAGTGGCCTGGATATGGTACTAAAGTTTTTAATGAACCTCCTATAAAATCCTGCATGTCGTAAAAAAGAATGAACGTCCTTGGTTGTTTTTGGTGATGGTAATTTAGAAATTACCTCTATTTTTGCCTTGTCAACCTCAATACTAACGACCCCAAATATTTTTACTCGGCTAGGGACGCATGGGATTTTCTTTTCCTGACTAGTAAATATTTCCGGGATTGACTTAGAGACAATGATCACATACTTGAATTTTAGTCCAATTTTCCTTTGTTTTTCTTAAGGCCAACACAAATTATCTACACTCTTATAGAGTTTGATTAAGTAATGGTGAGAAAAGTAAAACAAACCAAAAACAACAAAAGAACAAAATCATTTTCTTCATTTTCCTTGGGCATGTCGTGAGTTAGAGAGTGAAGAGAGAAAGTTTGCATTTTCTTAGCAAAATTGAAGCTTATCAAGGGTAGTCCATCAAATTAAACCCTAAAAGAAGAAAAAAAGAGATCAAGGTGCATTGTTAAGGATGAAGGAAGTTGAAATAAAGTAAGGTTACTTGACCCAACTTTTGGTGTTTTGAATTTTGATAGTTGGATGAGTGAAATATGTTGTTGGCTTAATGAAAATGTAGTATGGGTGGCTTTGTGTGAAGGAATTGATGTGTGGGGAATTTTTCATGTCTTGTATAAATTAAAGAATTAAGTAAGAATGATGGGATTTTGGTAGAAATGAGATGTTGGAAATGTAAGTTGATGATTAGTTTGTGAATTGAAGATGTTGTGTTGACATGTAAGGGGATATGGAGTTGAGTATAGAAGAAATGGAAATCTGGTCCTGGAATCAGTATCTCGTCGCGACGCCAATGAGGTAGAAACATGCGTATGATTAACAAGGGTGTGTCGTAACGCAGATGGGACCGGCGTCGTGACGCGAACCCAAAAATTGGAATTTTTTTTTTCAGAAGTCACGACGCGTAACTAAGGGTCTGAATTTTATCTTACATTTCTTTTAAGGAATAGAAAATATTCTAAGGGAGTAATCCAACTAGGTTAAGGAACTTAATTTGATTTCAAACCGTATTTTATAACTTATGATCATAACTAACTGTATTCCATATAGATACTCATCACGAGCCGCGTTCGCCCCCAGTGACGTGAAAGAAACTAGACCGGACATCAAATCTGTGAGTGGTGATCTTTCTTTAAAATTGATTTACATTATATATCATTGAGCAAGATTTATTTTGAGATTTATTTTTAAAAAAAAAAAACTTTAGGGCGTTAGCCGTATTAATTATTAGTTACTTTTTATGTAAAGTTGATTTGAAAGTTTTAAAGTTTAAAAGCATAAGTTTTATGTTGTCGAGGCTTGGGGGAAAACCAACCTCAGCTCTTACTTATGGAATTGACGGACAGAGATCGTGTGCACATGTAGTTCAGGGCTAGAGGGACGGCGATACGTAACTCCCCTAGACCCTAGTTTAATGGTCAGGTAGTATCATGGATTAGCACTACTGGCTCTAGTTCAGTGGCTTGAGGGACGACGATACGTAACGCCCCAAGACCACTAGTTTTGGGGGGACAGCGATATGTAACGCCCCCATGCGTTAAGTTTTCCTAAGTATTAGAGATTTTTTTAACAAATTTTTTTTCAGAAAAGGCTTTCTCCAGCTCAAAAGAAAAGAATCAGTTTTCAAACAAAGTTTTCAGAAGCACTTTAAGAATAAATTATTTTACTCAGATGTAGTGATTCAATTTCTTATTTTATAGCTCCACTCCCTGAGATCATCGGGACTCACACCCCACCTTTCCCAGTTCTTTTGCAGGATTCTTTTTTTGGTGAGCCATGTACTACTTTTGGAGACCCAGATCGAGGACAAGTGTTATGCTGCAGTCACTAGTCATAAGGTCCACTTTTCCAGATCTATATTCATATAGAATGTAAATCACTAGGATGTCATTTTGTCATATCATAGACACGTATTTGATTATGTACATATACTATATATACTTTATACACTCTCAGACATATATATATGCATATATTGGGTTTCATGATCTCGCATTTAAGTTTATTTAAATTATTAATGTTGCATGTGTGATTGAGTAAGACATTGCATAGCATTAAGATAAGAGCAGGTGTTATAGTGCATGAGTTAGAGGCTAATGCAATAGTGGGATCTGTCGATTTCCAGTAACATTCCTGTACTGGGGATGTTACAAAGATGGTATCAGAGCATGGTATAGGGAGACAGACATTGCAGTAAGGGAGTAGTAGTGGCTTGTATATGTGGTATACCCGGGTTACTACTATATATAAGTGGCTGTTTACTCTAGTAACCCTGTCTCGAGGCTTGTCTCATTCTAATCACTTATAATTCTTGTACATGTAATTGACTATTTATTTTCTCTCTTAATTTCTTAGATTTCCATGCCACCCAAGGGAAGAACCGGAGTAAGGGGTAGACCTAGGCTTGGTAAGGTGCCTCAAGGCATAAATCTAGATCTAAGATTGGTAGTACCTCCCATATAGCTAGATATGGGTAAGGAGTGGAGTCTGTTTATGAGAGTGTTGTGGGGGAAGGTAGAGCTGCGCCAGTGATCCCGCCCAATGACCTAGTAGTTGCGGGTTTGTAGAAAATTCAGCAGTCAGTAGCAGCTTTAGCCCAGTTTATTACTCGTCAGCCACAGCCACCAAGCCTAGAGTCGAGAGCTGCAGAACCCACCGTTCCTGTTCCACCACCACCAGTAGGAGTATTTATGGCTCACCAAACAGTAGTTTCTCCAAATATACCAGACACTACTACATTCCGAGCCGGACCTTCTGTTGTTCCACATGAGCCACCTCCAATAATGGTTCAGGTTATGCAGCGACAAGAGCTACTTGTATCATTACATGACTTCCGGAAGCATCATCCTCCAACATTCTTGGGAGTAGAGCCTCCCATGATCTTTGTGGTTTCATTGAGGAATCAGACAGGATATGTACAGCTTTGGGGTGTTATGTGAATAGAGCAGTGGAGTTAGTCAGTTTTCAGCTGAGAGATGTCGTCAACACATGGTTTATGTCCTTTCGGGATGGTCGGTGACGAGACGCTCCTCCTCTGACATGGATTAAGTTCAGTACGGCTTTTATGTCCAGTTTTTCACCACAGAGTATTAGGGATCCCAGAGCCCGAGAGTTTGAACAGCTGGTACAGGGCAAGCAAATGACAATTTCTGAGTATGACATATGGTTTACACGATTGTCTCGATATGCCCATATTTAATCAGTACAGAGGAAATGAAGGTGAAGAGGTTTGTGAATGGGCTTCGAGACTATTTATTCCGCTCCATTCATTTCACAGAGACCAGTACCTACACCCAAGTTCTAGATATGCCTTGCGGTTTGAAGCGCGGGTTAGAGAAAGACAAGCAGAGAGAGAGTTTCGAAAGAAATCTAAATCAGATGAGAGGACTAGGAAGCAACAGAGTGGCCCTAGTAGACAGTAGCATATGTCAGCTTCGCCTACGGCATGCAGAGACATGGGTTCAGTTCAAGGGGGTTAGAATCATAGGCCAGCTCAAAGTGTGTCTCTTCTCATGTAGTTTCCTATCCCTCTGTAGCCTAGCCTAGGCGAACCCTACCGTAATGTTTGATTTGTGGACGAGCACATACCGTGACTTATATATTTGGGAGTAGAGATTGTTATCGGTGTGGACAAATGGGTCATTTGAAGAGAGACTACCTGGTACTAGCAGAGCAATTGCCATCTTTCAGTGCCACCCCATCTACACCCCAGCCACAGCCTAACAGAAGTGTAGGAGGAGGAGAGCATATGACATTGAGTATAGGAAAAGTAATAGGAGGTAGAGGGTAGTCAGTTGGTGATCGGGGATAGGCTTCTTCCAGAACAGTTCAAGGCAGGGAGTATACCCTCACCCCTTAGGAGGTGCAGACATCCAATGCGGTTGTCACATGTACATTGCTGTTTGATTCGGTGCAAGCAAGGGTATTATTTGATTCATGTGCTACACATTCTTTTATGGCACCATGTTTTGTCACATAGGACATCGAGCCTTTAGACTTATATCATTATAGCTACGCTAGTGGGAGATTCCCTAGAAGTTACACAAGGTGTGAGACAATGTTCTATAGACATTGACAGGTACATTTCCTGTGATGATTTAGTAGTGTTGAGTATATTGAGCTTCGATGTCATTCTGGGGATGGATTGGCTAGCTAAGCACCATGCGGTACATGATTGTCGGGAGAAGACCGTTATGCTACATGTTCCCGATAGACCAGTAAAAGTCTATTAGTGGGATAGAACTATAGCGCCTCACAATTTGATATCAGCTATGAGAGCATTTAAGTTACTTCAGAAGAGAAATATTGGTTACTTGGCTTACGTAACAGATGGTAAAGTGGAAAATATAGATCTTGAACATATCCCGGTAGTGAAGGAGTATCCTGATGTGTTTCCAGATGAGTTGCCCGGATTACCTCGGGATAGGGAGATTGAGTTTTGTATAGATGTTATACCAGGACCCAGCCTATATCAATTCCTCCATACAAAATGGTCCATGCACAAATTAGGGAGTTGAAAGCACAGTTACAAGACTTGCTGGATCAGGGCTTTATTCGCCCAAACATGTCCTTTGGGGTGCTCTGGTGTTGTTTGTGAGGAAGAATCATGAGACACTGCAACTATGCATAGATTATTGGCAACTGAATAAGGTGACAATCAAGAACAAATATCCATTACCAAGGATGGATGATCTATTTGATCAATTGCAGGGGGCGCAGTGCTTCTCAAAAATCGATCTACGGTCAGTTTATCATCAATTGAAGATTAGAGAGAGTGATGTCCCAAAGATGGCTTTTCGAACCAGATACAGGCATTATGAGTTTTTAGTAATGTCATTTGGTTTGACCAATGCCCTTGCAGTGTTTATGGATTTGATGCACATGGTGTTTAGACCTTTTTCTAGACCGGTTCATGATAGTCTTTATTGATGATATTATGGTGTATTCGCGTATCGAGCAGAAACATACATAACATTTGCACCAGGTATTGCAGACACTGAGAGAACATAAGTTATACGCTATGTTCTTGAAGTTCAAGTTTTGGTTGACTAGTGTGGTATTTTTGGGGCATGTGGTGTCCAAAGAAGGGATTGGGGTAGATTCTTAGAAGATTGAGCTATTCAAAATTGTCATCGACCAAAAAGAGTAACGGAGATTCGTAGTTTCTTGGGTTTAGCAGGGTACTATAGGAGATTTATAGAGAATTTCTCCAGAATAGCTGCTCCATTAACGCGGCTGACTTAGAAGATTGTGAAGTTTGAATGGTCTGATGCTTACGAGAAGAGTTTTCAGGAACTCAAACGCTGATTGACTACTGCTTTTATTCTTGCACATCCAGTGGGATCGGGAGGATTTACAGTGTACTGTGACACTTCTAGAGTGGGTTTCAGTTGTGTATTGACGCAGAAGGGGAAACTGATTGCTTATGCTTCCAGACAATTGAAGCCTTATGAGCAAAATTACCCCACTCATGATTTGGAGATGGCTGCAATAATTTTTCTCTGAAGATATGGCGGCATTATTTGTACTGTGAAAGGTTTGAAATTTTCACCAATCATAAAGCCTTAAGTATATCCAGAGCCAAAAGGAGCTTAATTTGAGACAAAAGAGATGGGTGGAGTTGTTGAAAGACTATGATTTCTCCATTCAGTACTATCAGGGAAAAGCTAATGTTGTAGCAGATGCCTTAAGCATGAAGTCTATGGGAAGTTTGGCTCATTTTCCAATTGAACGATGGCGCCCAGTCAGACAATGGCAGAGTTGTATACTGGATGGAGTGAATTTTCAAGTGATGACACAAGGAGGGTTGTTGGCGCACATTCAACTTAAATGACCCTCATTGATGAAATCAGAGTTGCACATGAAGCGGATCCTGAAGTGCAACATATTAGATGTCGATTACAACAAGTCACGAAGCATGAGTACTAATTAGATGGTGAAAATCTCATTAGAAAGCAGAAAACAATTCTTGTTCCTCCAGCTCCAGAGTTGAAACGCTCAATATTAGAGAAGGCCAATACTTCATCTTACATCATGTATCTTGGGATCACCAAGATGCATCACGACCTTAAGGATCTTTATTGGTGGGATGGCATGAAAAAGGATGTGGCTGAATTTGTCATAAGGTGTCTCACTTGTTAGCAGGTTAAAGCTGAGCATCAGAGACCAGTAGAGAAGCTGCAGAGTTTAGACATTCCAGAGTGGAAATTGGAGAAAATCACTATAGACTTTGTCGTTGGACTCCCGCATACCTCATAAGGGTGTGATTCTATATGGGTGATTGTGGATAGATTGACTAAATCTACACATTTTCTTCCAGTTAAGACTAGTTTCACATCAGCCCAATATGCTAAATTGTATCTGGATGAGATAGTGCCATTGTATGGAGTGCATGTCTCAATTGTCTCTGATCGAGGTTTATAGTTTACCTCTAAGTTTTGGCAATCATTTTAGGAGGCTTTGTGTTCACAGATACACTTTAGTACAACCTTTCATCCTCAGACGGATGGTCAGTCGGAGCGAACCATACAGACTTTAGAAGACATGTTTCAGCCTTGTGTAATTGAGTTTGAGGGTAATTGGGACCAGTATCTGCCACTTATAGAATTTTATTATAATAATAGTTATCAGACAAGTATTCAAATGGCACCATTCGAGGCTTTGTATGGACGAAAGTGCAGATCTCCAGTTGGATAGTTTGAAGTCGGGGAGCAAAAGGTATTATGACCGGATTTGGTACAAGATGCCGTAGAAAAAGTGAAGCTAATCAGAGAAAGGTTGAGTACGGCTCAAAGTCGTCAAAAGAGTTATGCATATCACTTGAGAAAAGATTTGGAGTTCCAGATGAGGGACTTTGTGTTTCTAAAAGTATCTCATTTTAAAGGAGTCATGAGATTCGGTAAAAAGGGTAAACTCAGCCCTAGATTTATTGGGTCGTTCCAGATACTTCGAAGAGTGGGAGGAAGAGCTTATTAATTGGCGCTTCCACCCAACATGGACAGGATAAACCCGATTTTTTAAAGTATCCATGTTACAGAAGTATTTGCATGAAGAATCTCATGTGTTGGAGCCCCAGCCGGTCGATATCCATCAAGAGTTAACTTATTCAGAACAACCACGAGCTATCATGGGTAGAGAGATAAAGAAGCTACGATCTCGATGGGTTCCTTTAGTAAAGTGATTTGGCAATATCACAAGGATCAAGAGGCTACTTGGGAACCAGAAGAAACCATAAGAGAGCAATACCCCCAACTCTTCGCGAATAAAGGTACACACTATATTCTTTAGACATTTTGGATTCGAGGATGAATTATTTTAAAGGGGGAGAATTTGTAACCACCCTAAATCACATACTTGAATTTTAGTCCAATTTTCCTTTTTTTTAAGGCCAACACAAATTAAAAAGAAATAAAAATGAAGCCCGAGGCCAACCAGTTAAAATTATCTACATTCTTCTAGAGTTTGATTAAGTAATGGAGAGAAAAGTAAAACAAACCAAAAACAACAAAAGAACAAAATTATTTTCTTCATTTTGTTGGGAAATAATAACAAGCCCCAAGATCAACAAGAACAAGCAAAATATATAAATACATGAATGAATTAATTGAAGTATGGCGGAATCATACTCACAATACTTGAAGATGGATGCTAAGATGATGCGAAATTCCTCCCTTGTGCAGTGAAGCTCTCGGCCAAGAAGAAAAGAGGGACTCCAAGTCGAGTTTGATCCTTCCAAGCTCAAGGATTAGTTTCCCATATCACCTATGTATGATCCCTTGAAGGTGCTAGCCTTTGTTGTGATTTTGAATGCACAACTTCTTCAAATCTTGCCACAAAAATTGAAGAAATGGAGAGCCCAAAACTGCATGTAGTTTCGGCAATGTGAGAGAGAGGAGAGTTCAATGATTTTTGTTACAAAAAATCAATTTATATTTATGCCATAATATTTATTAAATTAATAATAAACTTATGACACAAATCATGCAATGGCTTAGAGTGTCAAACACTCAAACTCCATGCAAAACCATTGAGTGTATTGTACACTATCACCATGCAATGTATTAACAATTAAATAATGCATAAAATGACATGTGTCATGTGGGCCCCACACATTTCCAAATGAAAGTGGGCCCACGTGCACTCATGCGTTCGGGTTCGATATTTCCGAAATACCGAACTTACGTCGCGACGTTAATTAAATCGAATTTAAATAAATAATTGCGCCTAGCGAAATTATTATTTACGTCGCTAACGAATTAATTCTAAATTAACTCGTTTGCCCGAATTAAAATCTAATTTTAATTTCGCGTCGAAATCGAATTTCGATTATTATATCGAATATAATAATTTTACGATTAATTCCAATTGATCGTTCTCTCTCTTTGTATAGTACTTTATCCAAGACAAAGTCTCTCCGTAATTAATCCAAGATTAATCGAGTTTGAATCATACGTCATTGGTGAATCTTCGGGAAGCGACCCAAGAGATCTCCGGATATGTTGGCAGTAAATACGGTCGTCGGATAATCCGAACACGCACGTACCTCGTACCACGTTTTTACCGATTCACAAGACAAGGTTGGCTTCTAGCAAAGCGCCATGCCTACCCAATTCTCCAGAAATATTCTAATAGGAATATAAGATCTATATCAAGCGTAGTATACCGTAGTATTGCGTACATCGATCCAGTATCAGACGATCACATGTTAGGCCTGGGGCCGGAAATGTGTCTGCCCCGTACGAAACATATATCGGACATCAAGCAACTAGTCTCTTTAAATCGGACAATCCTGACCTGGTCATATTGTCCCGACGGTTGCAACCTTTTATAGAGTACTAGTTCTGTGTCCTGCGTGATCATCACCTCCATATGTCTGAAGTGATACTCCCATCTCGACATCACATCCAGTACACTATGATTCTCGATAAACCCAGAAGAGGTGTACACAGAACCGGTTAAGGTCCCCAACCACCAAAACCAAAGTTTACCGATTGTCGCAAGTACTAGCGATGTAAGTCTCAGGTTAAGACCATATACACCTACCCTGATGCGGCCTCCCATAGACACGCAGACATACTACCAATGGGATTCCGCGGGGTCTATCCAGAGCGAAGCTGTTTTCCGTACCATCGGTAAAACACAACCTCCTATCGCACTTGCATTAGTATCCAATACTTAAATATATGAGAACTATGCCGTTGTGCCCTCACAACGTGCACAAGCGCAATACTAGTCTATTCCGCATTATCGATGTCCGATCTCGATAATACTCCGACTAGGGATATTTAATGATTAAACCTTTATGGATTGATACTGTCTCATATCATCTCAATCCGGTATTAATCATATGGACTTTCGCCATTTATATATCAAAGTAAATAATATTACAAAACGGCAAAAGGCAATTTCATTATCACATAGTTAATTTTGCACAATAATACAATATCATTTACAAACAGTGACGCTATGGGACATAATGTCTAACACATTTTCCTTGGGCATGTCGTGAGTTAAAGAGTGAGGAGAGAAAGAGATAAAATTTGCATATTCTTAGCAAAATTGAAGCTTATCAAGGGTAGTCCATTAAATTAAACCCTAAAAGAAAAAAAAAAGGAGATCAAGGTGCATTGTTAAGGAAGAAGGAAGTTGAAATAAGGTAAGGTTACTTCACCCAATTATTGGTGTTTTGAATTTTGATAGTTGGATGAGTGAAATGTGTTGTTGGCTAAATGATAATGTAGTTTTGGTGGCTTTATGAGGAATTGATGTGTGGGGAATTTTTCATGTCTTGAATAAATTAAAGCATTCAGTAATAATGATGGGATTTTGGTAGAAATAAGATGTTGGAAATGTAAGTTGATGATTAGGTTGTGTATTGAAGATTTTGTGTTAACATGTAAGGGGATATGTAGTTAAGTATAGAAGAAATGAAAATCTGGTCCTGGAATCGACTTCGCGTCGCGATGCAAACGAGGCAGAAGCATGCTTATGATTAATAAGGGAGCGTCGGGACGCAGATAGGACCGGCATCGCGACGCGAACCCAAAAATTAATAAAAAAAATCTGAAGTCGCGACGTGTAACTAAGGGTCCGAATTGTATTTTAAATTTCTTTTAAGTATTATAAAATGTTCTAAGGGAGTAATCCAACTAGGTTAAGGAACTTAATTTGATTTCAAACCGTATTTTATAACGTTTTATCCTAACTGAGTGTATTCCATATAGATACTCATCAGGAGCCGCATTCGCCCTCAGCAACGTGAAGGAAACTGGATCGGACTTCAAATCTGTGAGTGGAGATCTTTCTTTTAAATTGTTTTACATTACTTATCATCGAACAAGTTTTATTTTGAGATTTATTTTTTTAAAAAAAAAAAAACAGTTGGGCGTTAGCCGTATTAATTATCAGTTACTCTTCTGTAAAGTTGATTTCAAAGTTTTAAAGTTTAAAAGCATAAGTTTTATGTTTTCGAGGCATGGGGGAAAACCCACCTCAGCTTTTACTTATGGAATTGACAGACAGTGACTGTGTGCACACGTAGTTCAGGGCTAGGGGTCGGCGATACGTAATGTCTCTAGACCCCAGTTTCAGGTTCAGGTAGTATCATGGATTAACACTACCGGCTCTAGTTCAGTGGCTTGGGGGACATCGATACACAACACCCCAAGACCATTAGTTAGGCGTATAGGGGGACGGCGATACATAACGCCCCCATTCGTCAAGTTTTCCTCAGGACCAGAGATTTTCTTCACAAAACGTTTTCAGAATAGACTTTCTCCAGCTCAAAAGGAAAGAATCATTTTTCAAATAAAGTTTTGAGAATCACTTTAAGAATAAATGATTTTACTCAGATGTACTAATTCAGTTTCTTATTTTGTAGCTGCACTCACTGAGATCCTCAGGATTCACCCCCACCACTTCCCAGTTCTTTTGCATGATTCTTTTTTTGGTGAGCCATGTGCTACTTTTGGAGACCCAGATCGAGGACAAGTGTTATGCTGCAGTCACTAGTCATAGGGTTTACTTTTCCAGATCTATATTCATGTAGAATTTAGATCTCTAGGATGTCATTTTATCATATCATAGACACGTATTTGATCATGTACATATACTATATATACTTTATACACTCTCAGACATGTATATATGCATATATTGGGTTTCATGATCTCGCATTTAAGTTTATTTAAATTATTAAGTTGCATGTGTGATTGAGTAAAACATTGCATAACATTAAGATAAGAGCAAGTGTTCTAGTGCATGAGTTAGAGACTTAGGCGACAATGGGATATGTCACTTGCCGGTAACATTCCCGTACTGGGGATGTTACACTGAATTAGTCATGAAATGGTATTTTTCCCAATTTAACACAAGACCTTTTTCTTCACATCTTTTCAAAATATTTTCCAGATTATTTAAGCAATTATCAAATAAATTTCCTAAAACAGTTATATCATCCATAAAGACCTCTAAACAGTGTTCAACCATGTCACTAAATATGTTTAACATGCATCGTTGGAATGTTACAGGTGTATTATAAAGTCCAAAAGGCATTTTCCTAAATGCAAATGTTCCAAAATGGCATGTGAATGTAGTCTTTTCCTGGTCTTCTAAAGCAATGAGAATCTGATAATAACCTGAGTAACCATCAAGAAATAATAATATGGATGTCCAGCTACTCTTTCTAAACTTTGGTCAAGAAATGACAAAGGAAAATGATCTTTCTTAGTTGCGTCATTTAGTTTTCTATAATCAATGCACATACGCCAACTAGATGAAATGCGAGTAGGGATTAATTATCCTTTATCATTTTTTACAACAGTAATTCCAGATTTTTTTGGTACAACCTGCGTAGGACTTACCCATTTACTATCAAAAATAGGATAGATAATGCCTGCATCAAGAAGTTTGAGGACCTTTGTTTTTACTACTTCTTTCATGTGAGGGTTTAATCTTCTTTGGGGTTGACGGTATGTCCTAGCATTATCTTCTAAATGTATTCGGTGTGTGCAGATGAATGGATTAATACCTTTTATGTCTTTTAAAGTCCATCCAATTGCCAGTTTATGTTCTTTCAACACATTTAAAAGTTTACCTTCTTGATCGCTTGTGAGAGAAGAAGAAATTACCACAGGATAAGTTTGATTATCTTCTAGAAATGCATATTTTAGTCCTTTTGGAAAAGCTTTTAACTCCAAATTGGGTGCTTATTTGTGTTTTCCTTCTTCCAGTGTTCCCAGATCTTCCAAATTTTTAATCTTTCCATCGTCTTCCAATACCTGTGTAGAGTCAAGTAATAAAAATCCTTAGTAATATCTGTATCTATTTGTGCACTTGACACAATAAAATTAGTAGTACAAAATTCCATGGGTTCAGATAAACTCCCCTGAATATGCTCATCCACAATAGGTTCAATTGATTCTACACTTTCGTTTTCATTATCCTCATCATATGACTGTTTGCACATGTTAAAAATATCTAGCTCTAATGTCATGTTTCCAAAACAAAGATTCGTGATTCCATTCCTGCAATTAATTAAAGTGTTAGCTGTTGCTAAAAAAAGGGCGACTAAGTATTACTAAGATAGGCTTATAACTGTCTGCCACAGGTTGTGTTTCTAAAACAATAAAATCCACATGATAAATGAATTTATCGATTTGCAACAAAACATCTTCCACAATTCCTTTTGGTACTTTAACTGATCTATTGAAATGATAGAAGAAAATTGGAAGTGTTTAGGATTGATTTGAAGGTTGAAATTGTTAATTGCCTAGGGGAGCGTCGCGACACTGACCTTCCAGCGTCGCGACACTGAGCATCAGACCTAGGAGCGTTGCGACTCCCACTATTCCCTGTCGCAATATCGAGACATTCAGCTCTCGCAGTTTCTCTCACACTTTGGAGCGTCTCGATTCCCAAGGCTCCATGTCGCGACTCCGAGGACTGATGAACACTAAAACTTCATTTTCTTCGTTTCAGAGTTTTCGAACTCTAATTTGGTCCCCATTTTTTCTTACAGACTCGTATCAGAATGTAGTTTTCATTAAAATATATCAAAATATATATATATCCTTGATATCTTTGGGTTAGACCCACTTCCGCTGTGCGGGGCACCGATCCGACCCTAGGGTTTCCACAACTGCCCCAACATAATTATCATGAAAATTCGCACCAGTATCATGACCTGTGGGCGTGAAACTTACTTAGCGGGAACCTAGCACCGCGTAAGCAGGGGATTGTGTACATGAACAAGAATATGCATAAGAGGGTTTAGGCATCGTGAGCATACTCGAGTAGCTAAATATGAGGGGACTATACTTTACTAACGTTTGAAAACATTTAATACTTGTAAAACTAATTTTAGGAAATCATTGGCATATAGCATAAAGAACGTATAATTATAACTTGAAAGATTCTTGAAATATAATATGTACTTTGGAAAATTATCATGGAACACAGTAATTCAGAAACATGCTTATGTGATCATTCATGTAAAGTACAAATTTAATTGGAAAATAATAAAAGTCGAAGACAAAAAAATAATACCATCCACTATTCATACTATTGTGTAGAGCTGGATATGACTTTCTATGCAGGATATTTAAACATACGGTTAAGGGGCAGATCTGGATCCCCTAAGGTCAAATCGGTGTCCCGTGCAGCGGAAGCGATCTCAGATCATCGAGTTTGGTAAGGGTAAAATTTCAAAAATTAAAACTCATGAACGTGTAACCCTGGGTTAAAAATTTCATTTAAATTAAATACTATATTTAATTACTAGTGCGTAGGAAAAAATTCTGGAAAAATGAAAGTACGGACAAAGAAAAAGATTCAGCACGCGGGCCTTATGACGCACCATGTGCATGCGTTTCAATGCGCGAGTGCGAGAGCACCAGATCAATTAAGCAAGAAATCATGTGAATACAACAAAGTAAGAATGTAGAAAATACTCACTTTGATCAGTTTTGGATGTAGGAAAGAACAAAAATTCCAAGCCTTTGTGTTGTGCTCCAAGCTCCCCTTTGATGTATGTTGAGCTTCCAAGCTTTGTGACTGAGATTCCAAACTCATGGGAAAGTTTCCCTATCACCTATGTAAGACTCCTTTAATGTGCTAGCATTCATGATTTTGAAGCAAAATCAAGAAGAAGTGAAGCCTAGCTTTACGCCATTTTGTGAGGAAGAAGAAGGCAAAGTTTCGGCCTTAGAGAGAAGAAAGAGAGTGAGTGAATAATTTTGTGTAAAAATGATAACTTGTTATTTGATTTTCAAAAAATCAAATGATATACCAAAAAATAATATTTGGTAAAAGTCATTCACTTTACCAACTTGGTGTGTTGGACAAGTCACCAACAACCCACCAAAACCCATCACCAAAAAGTTAATTAAAGTGACAAGTGATGTGACTTGTGATGTGACATGTGGGCCCCACTTGATTCAAAATCTGAGTGGGCCCGCAACACATCCCGGGCTCGGGTTCGCTAATTCCGAATTAACGAATTTTCCGTTGCTTCGTAATTAAATCAAATTTAATTAAATAATTATGCCTAGCAAAATTACTATTCACGTCGCTAGCGAATTAATTCTAAAATAATTCGTTCGCCCGAATTAAAATCTAATTTTAATTCTGTTATGAAATCTAATTTCATTTAATATATCGAATATATTATTATATCGATTAATTCCAAATTAATCGCTCTCTCTATTAATTGAATTTTATCCCAGATAAAATTCTCCGTAATTAATCATAGATTAATTTTCTCTCTCTTCTAATTAATCCCAGATTAATTATGTTCGAGTCATACGTTATCGGTAAATCTTCGGGAAGTGACCCATGAGATCCCTGGATATGTTGGCAGTAAATCTGGTCATCGGAATATCTGAATACGTGCGTACCTAGTACCACGTTCTTACAGATTTACAAGACATGGTTGTCTTCTAGCAAAGCGACGTGCCTACCCAATTCTCCAAAAATATTATTTTAAGGAATATGTAATCTATGTCAGGCGTAGTATACGTAGTATTGCGTATTGCGATCCAGTATCGGATATCACATGCTAGGCCTGGGGCTGGAATTATGTCTGCCCCGTACGAAGCATATATCGGATCTCTGGTAACTAGTCTCTATAATCAGATAAGCATGACCTAGTCATATTATCCCGATGACTGCAGTACATAAGAGTACTAGTTCCGTATCCTACGTGATCATAATCTGCATATGACTGAAGTGATACTTCCATCTTGACATCACACACAGTACACTACGATTCTCAATATACGCAGAAGAGGCGTACACAAAACCTGTTAAAGCCCGGGATGACCAAAACCAAAGTATACTGATTGTCGCAAGTATTAGCGATGCAAGTCTCAGGTTAAGACCAAATACACCTACCATGATTCGGACTTCCTGTAGAACACAGAAATGGACGACGCTGTTCTAGGCTCGCGGCCCTGTCGGGAGTACGGAATAGCCCATGGGGGAACTAAACCAGAGAAATAACATGGAGTCGCCACCCGGTGTGAACCGGGAAAATGATTTAAGGCCGCACTCATCCCTCGCAAGGGAAGACCTCAAATTGTTGGGTTCGGAATGGTCCATTACTTATGCCACTTGTAATTAACAGATTTGTGCAATAATTTAACTAAGTCTACACAACATACATGTCCAAGAATAACATAAATCTAGTTCACATTAATAAAGATAAATCCTATGTCTAAGTTTGCATGCTTTAAAAGTAAGTCATGATAACGGTAAACATACGATATCACACCAGATTCTCATCGGCATGTTGGATTATCAAATACGAAAAATAAATAACAACATAAACATAAACGTAGATTAAACTCCTATTGCGAAAGAAAATAACTAAATCATGCATAAGGAGACAATATACTAATAGCTAAAGCATGCTTAAAAATAAATAACATACTAAACTAAATCATGCTCGAACACAAGATTGGATGAAATGAAACATTTGTGCCTCTCAAGTGGTACGTGGCATTGTATCTCGAGTGCAAACCGCAATACCGTCCATTCGGATTCGGCTACGGGATTTACGTTCGGGTTTCCATCCGATATACCGTAAGAGAGAACACATATTCCGTTCATTCGGAAATCACATCATGCACCAATCCACATTACTCATGCGAAATAAAGTAATAAAATAACTAAAAATAAAGGATAATAAATAAAAGTGGTGCCCTCAGTTCTAACCTCTTTAGTCGTCTATCGGAAGTGCGGTACGTGGTCGTCGGAAGGGTTGATGCTCCGCAACTCCTCCGGTTCACTGGTTCAACATTTTCCTTCGCTGTTTCACTGTTTGGGGGTACTGTTTTTACTCTGTTTCGTTGTGTTTCTGTCCGTTAAGGGCTATGGTGAGTGTGTTCGGTCAGTAGGATAATAGGCTGTGGTGTGCTCGACTAGTGAGGGTGTTAGGGTCACAGTTTCAGGGGGTTGTTTCACGTGGATTAAGGCTACAGTTTGAGGCTAATGGGTAGCAGTTTGTATGTGTGCGTGAGTTTAGGGTTTGAGTGTCTTCTTAGTGGTTGATGTGTGCGTTTTGTGAGTGTGGTATCTCGGTCATGAGGAGATATGTTGTGTGAGTGCTGAAGGTTGAGTGAAAGGGTTTATTACCGAGAGTAGCTGGTTCAATTTGATTTGTGCATGGCTCTCGCTTGGGGCTGGTTGAAGGTGGGTATTTGCTCGGCTAGTGAGGGGAGAGTTAGGGTTTATGGGGTTGTTGATAATGAATGGTTTTCTTTGGTCATGTAGCCGTGAAGAATGGAGAATGTGAAGGAGCTGTGCGTGTTTGCGAACTAAGTGGCAGTGGCGTGAATGGTGTTGGCTTGAAGCTTGCTATGAGGGGCCGGATTTGGCGTGGATTGAAGCTTGCTACGTGGGGGCTAGTGATGGTTGATGAAGGTGTGAATGGAGTGAGGGCATGTGGGTTGGTACGTGAGGTTACTGGATGGAAGGGGGCTCTGTGCGTGAGATTATTGGATGGAGAGGGGATTTGTGAGTGAGGTTAGGGTTGCTGGGTGGAGGGTTTTGGTTTACGTGAGTTGAATAAGGGTTTGTGGTTATGTGAGCTGCATAGATGAGAGGTTTGTGTGAGAGGCGTGGCTAGTGGGGGGCTGTTTGCCGAGAGAGAATGTGATGATGAGATATGAGGGCTGTTGTGAGTGTATGCGTGAATGAGCTAGGTTGTTTAGGGTGAGAAGAGAGACGACGAAGGAATATAAGAGAGGATCTGTCTAGGGTTCGAATTATGGTTTTATTGTGGTTTATTTGCTTGAAGGCTGCGAGAAGGATATGAGGGCTGTGTGTTTAATGACTTTGTACGTGAGGGGCTGTGTTGAAGATGGGTTGCCGAGAGTGATGAGAGTGATAGGGGCTTGCTACGTTAGGTTTGTTCGGTGCAAGGTCAGTAGGGTTTTTTTTTTGGTGTTTTAGCTGCGTTCATATGAATGAAGTCCAGGAGCCAGGCTGTGCGTGAGTGTTATTAGGGTTTATATGGTTTTCTTTTTGAAGTGAGAGAGATAGGGACGTATGGGTGGTAGTTATGGGTTTGCATGGGTGGTTATGGGTGGTTTGTTGATTATGTTTGTGTTTGTTTGTGATTGGGTGAGATGCATTGCTTTTGATTATATGAGTTTTGTTTGTTTGTTGTTTGGTGAGTGTGAGGTGCATGAAGGGTTTTATCATTTTGGTTGTTTCATGTGGGGTGCATGGGTTCTCTTTGTTGGTTTGTGCTTGGTGTGGTTTTTGTTTTTGTTGGTTTGTGTTTGGGGTTTTTTTATTATTATTTGGGCGTGAGGCATGGGTGGTGAATGAGGGTTGTGGTTTTTGTTTGTTTGTTGTTTGGTGTTTGTTTGTTGCTTTGTTGCTTAGTTGTTTAGTAGTTTGTATTTTTGTTGGTTGTGTTTGATTGTTTTGGCTTGTTTTGTTTGTGTTTTGTTTTGTGTGTTTTGGGTGGTTTTTGTTTTTGTTGGTTTGGGAATGAAGGTGGGGTTTTATTTGTTGGTTTGTGATTTGTGATTTGTTTGTGTTTAATTTGGGTTTGGGCCGGGGATGTGTTTTAAAACAGAGGTCCAACAAGCGAACCCGAAGCTAAACAAGTGCACTAAATCCAACGAGGCATCAATTTCTTGAATTCCTTTCTGACGTCTGTTCTCCGCGACTTCCGCAACTTAAAAGGTAGTGCCTCCGTTCGAGGTTCATCATCGGGACTTACATGCAAAAATGCAGTGCCTACAGTCGCCCCCACTTTGATGGGATTCGTACAGTGTGTGACAATGACAGTCCTATCAAAGTCATGCAATACATTTTTACTTACCTGGCTCCCCAGCTACCACCTGACTTGCATGTTGCTTTGAACTGTGTTGATTTGGTTATGCCATACCTGGTGTGCTAAACCCCATACCCTGAGGTGTCGCAGTTGCGTCTCCATACCCAAAGTGTCACGGTAGTGTCTCCATACCTGGAGTGCCATACCCGGTGTGTTAAACCCCATACCCGAGGTGTCGCGGTTGCGTCTCCATACCCAGAGTGTCGTAGTAGTGTCTCCATACCCGGAGTGCCATACCTGGCATGGTAAACCCCATACCCGTGGCGTCGCGGTTGCGTCTCCATACCTAGAGTGTCACAGTAGTGTCTCCATACTCGGAGTGCCATACGTGGCATGCTAAACCCCATACCCGAGGCGTCGCGGTTGCGTCTGCATACCCAGAGTGTTGCAGTAGTGTCTCCATACCCGGAGTGCCATACCCGGCATTCTAAACCCCATACCTGAGGCATCGCTGTTGCGTCTCCATACCCAGAGTTTTGCAGTAGTGTCTCCATACCCGGAGTGCCATACCCGGCATGCTAAACCCCATACCTGAGGCGTCGCGGTTGCGTCTCTATACCCAGAGTGTTGCAGTAGTGTCTCCAAACCCGGAGTGCCATACCCGGCATGCTAAACCCCATAACTGAAGTGTCGCGGTTGCGTCTCCATACCCATAGTGACATACCTAGCAAAACTGATACTGATGTTGACGTGTCTCCATACCCGGAGTGCCATACCCGGTAAAACTGAAACTGATGTTGATGTGTCTCCATACCTGGAGTGCCATACCCGCTAAAACTGATATTGATGTTGATGTGTGTAGGCATTGCATTTCCGCATGTGAAACCCGATGATGAGTCTCAGTTGGAGGCACTACCTTTTTAGTTAAGGATATTGCGGGAAACGGAGGTCGGAAGGGGAAATTCAGAATAAGTACGTCATCAGATTCATTTCGCAAGTTGATTGTCTTCGTTAGTGCTGCGTTCGTTACTTCGTTCGAATGTCAGACATATTGCGGGCGTTCGTGTAGCGTTCGAATGGGCGTTCGAACGGCGTCGGTATTTCTGGTTTTGCTGCTAGCCTCGCACCCCAGCCCAATTAGCACCCCAAAGCCCATAAAACACATCCCAATTAATAAAACACATTTAAAACACATGGGAAATTAAATTAAATATTAATTAGATAATGTAATTAAATAAAATAATTATTAAGTCATATACCAAATTAAATAAAACAAATAAAATCTAAATAATCACCTACCAAAATAATAAAAATACTTACACAAATTAAAGAAATTACATGCCTAATAAAGATAAATCAAATATATTATATACCAAACTTAACAAATATCATGCCTAATTAAAATCAATCATAACAAATTAAATATTTTGTATTCCTAATCTAGCCAAGATTTGCCCCCCCTCAATCTAATCATTTCCTTGTTGAATACCAAATCAAATCCTCCTTTTAATGCCAAAATCCATTCCTTGTGAGACAAGGAGTAGCCCTAACCTTTCTCTATATAAACAACACATAACCAAGACATGCACTCCCCTAGCTCATACACAAGACTTACACGAAAATCACAACACCAAGAACCCTAGCCACTCACGGCAATAGCAAGAAGCACAAACAAAACTCTTCTCTTCATTTCTCATTCTTTGGCCGAGAATACCACTATCCTCCATCCCCTCCATTACCAAATTTTAACAGCCATTACAACCACCAATACAGCCCCTAACCACCACTGAAAACCACCTCCATAAAATTCCCACACATCACCGAAAATACACCCCCAAAACAGCAGCCAAATCCTCTTAAAACAGTCTCTAAAATCCTCAAAACAGTAACATAAAAACTGCATTCATAATCCTTAAAATAATCACACAAGACTACACTAAAAACCCACAAAAAACACTCAGAACAGTCCGTTGAAATGTCAAAACAAGTGACCTGAACAGTGAGCAGTAAAGCAGAGGCCGAACAGCAGCAGAACGGAGACCGAATAGCAAGCAAAACAGCAAAACAGTGAGCTAGGACGCTAAACCAGTGAACCGGAGAAGTTGAGGAGCCTTACCCTTCCGACGTCCGTGAAACGCAAGCCTGAAAGTTGGCAAAAAGGTTAGACCTGAGGGTATTTTCCACACTCGTTTTCTGTTTTATTTGTATTATTTATTGAGTATTGCTTGCATGATTGTTATGTTGAAATGCAAGTTGTGGCCCTTGTGTAGATAAATATGCATGAATTATGAGATGTTGTATGTTGTGGCTTTGGAATAAAATGAGAGATGTGTCAACTCTCACGGTATATCGGATGGAAACCCGGACATAAATTTCATAGCCGATTCCGAATGGATGGTAGTATGATTTGTACTCGGCATACAACTCCACGTACCGCTTGAGTAAACGGCACCCTCTTTTGTGTTGTGTTGCTTTGATTTATTTATTTTTCATCACTTGAATTCTGCAAGTTGCTTATTTATGCATGATTCAATCGAGCTCATGGGCTTAGTAAGTGCGATGAAAGGTCCCCTATTTGAAGGGGTTAAAACCCTTTACCACGATGTTTTGCCGCGCCCGTTGTGTTGGATAATATGACCCATAGCGTCACTATTTGTACAGATCACGGTGTTGTTGTACAAATTAACTATGTGACAAGGAAATTGCACTCTCATCATTTGTGATTAGATCACCATATATGTATAAATGAAGAGAGGTCCATATGATTAGTTCCTGGATTGAGATGATATGAGACAGTATCAGTCCACGAAGGATTAATCATTAAATATCCCTAGCCGGAGTATTATCGAGACAAGACATCGATAATGCGGAATAGGCTAGTATTGCACTTGTGCGCGTTGTGAGGGCACACCGGCATAGTTCTCATATATTTAAGTATTGGATACTTATGCAAGTGCGATAGGAGGTCGTGTTTCACCGATGGTACGGGAAACAGCTTCGCTCTGGATAGACCCCTCGGAATCCCATTGGTATTATGACTATGTGTCTATGGGAGACCGAAATCAAGGTAGGTGTGTATAGTCTTAACCCGAGACTTGCATCACTAATACTTGCGATAATCGGTAGACTTTGGTCTTGGTGGTACAGGGCTTTAACCGGTTCTGCGTACACCGCTTCTGGGTTTATCAGAGAGTCGTAGCGTATTGGGTGTGATGTCGAGACGAAAGTATCACTTCAGTTATAGTGGAGATGATGTCACGCAGGATACGGTATTAGTGCTCTTAAGTGCTGGCCGGCCATCGAGATATTATGACAAGGTCATGTATATCCGATTATAGAGACTAGTTACCAGACATCCGACATGTGCTTCGGACGGGGCAGACACTTATCCAGCCCCAGCCCCAGCACGTGACTATCCGATACTGGGCTGATATACGCAATACTACGGTATACTACGCTTGATACAGATCTATATATTCCTGTAAGAATATTTCTGGAGAATTGGGTAGGCATGGTGCTTTGCTAGAAGCCAACCTTGTCTTGTAAATCGGTATAAACGTAGTACGAGGTACTTAAGTGTTCGGATAGTCTGACGACCGTATTTACTGCCAACATATCCGGAGATCTCATGGGTCGCTTCCTGAAGATTCACCGATGACGTATAACTCGCACTTTAATTAATCTAGGATTAATTAGTAGAGAGAGAAAATTAATCTGGGATTAATGCGGAGATATTTTATCTCGGATAAAATATCGTTTAAAGAGAGAGAACGATTAATTTGGAATTAATCGATAAAATAATATATTTGATATATTATTAGAAATTGGATTTCGACGCGGAATTAAAATTAGATTTTAATTCGGGCGAACGAATTAATTTAGAATTAATTCGTTAGCGACGTGAATAGTGATTTTGCTAGGCGTAATCATTTAATTACGACGCGATGAAAAATTCGTTAATTTGGAATTAGCGAACCCGAGCCCGAGAGTGATTGCGAGCACATTCGCATTTCGAATTCGAGTGCGGCACGCAAGTCACATCAAGCGTCATATCACTGTTCGCGTCAATTGTCAAATCAATTGTCACTTTGAGTGATGTGACTTGACAACATGTCACTTTATTAAAGTGATGTGATGTGACTTAAAGTAAAAGTAAAAGTGATGGGTAAAAGGTGAAAAGCATTGATTGTTTTTGCCTTTTGACTTAAAGGAATATGAAAAGGTTTGGTATATATATTTTATTTATTTTTGGAAAATAAATGAATAATATATATTACATTTTTTTCTTTTTCCTCACCATGATTTTCGGTCTTCTCTCTCTCTTGAAAAACAACACACGGTTTTAGGCTTTTGGAGCCAAAAACCTTATCTCTCTCTCACGGTCTCTCCAAGACCGATTCTTCATCCTTTTCTTCTGGTTTTGACCGAGCAAATGTAGAAGCAAGGAAGATGAACAAGTGCTAGCACACCTTGGGTTATATTATGGTGATAGGGAAACGAATTTGTGAGCATGGAAAGCTTGAAGCTTGGAGCTTCAATGGTGACATCCATGGCCGAATGAACAAGGAGGAAGACACCCCAAAACCGTGCAGTCCACTGTCACAGAAGCTCACTGCCGAGCTGCACAAATGAAGAAAAAACGCATCTTGTACTTCGCAATAAAACCGATCAATGTGAGTTATGTTTCCGCCTTACTCCTTTGATGTGTTCATACTCGTTTTCTTGCTTGATTTGTTGATCTTGGGACATATATTAGAACTCAACAATGGTATCTTGAGCTATTATCGAGCATGAAAAAAGTTAGGGTTTATTTTGGGCAAAATCGATTTTGACTTGTTTTGGTTAAATTGATTATTTAAGCATGCTTGGATGATGTTTAATTGAGATTGTGCATGATCAATTTCATGAAATCGGATTGGATTCAATTTTCCCTAAATTTTGGGCATGACAAATTGGGTAAAATCAATTGAAGCATGATTTGGTTGAATTGGTTGATTAAGTATGCTTGTATGTTGATTATTTGAAGTTGTGCATGATCAATTTCAAGAAAATTGGATTGGATCAATTTTCCCCAATTCTTTAGGTTGAACATGTAACTTGAAATTGGGTAAAATGTGTTTGAGCATGTTTTAATTAAATTGGATGTTTAAGTATGCTTAAAACATGTTTAATTGAGATTGTGTGTGATCAATTTCAAGAAAATTGGATTGGATCAATTTTCCCCAAATTGGAGGCATGGCCGAAAATTGGATAACCCTAATGTCTTGGTAATTTTGTTTTGTTTGATCATTGGATGACTTAAAACAATTGGGTAATGTTGTTTTGAAGTTCAATTGAATTGAATTTTGATTTGGAACAATTTTCCCTTTATAAAGTGGGTTGGCCGAATTCAATTGGACATGAAATTCATTGTGATTTTGTTGTTTGATTCATTGGATGAGTTGAATTGATTTGGTAAATTATGATTGTGGACTCAATTGGATTGAAACCGAATCGAATTGAAAAACCCCTAATTGCCGAGACTTGAAAGCATGTAAATGGGTTTGATTTTAATAAATTGTGTTGGACACTATTTAATGTTAAAGTGCAAGATTAATTAGACTAATTGATGTTTTAGAAATGTTAATTGGGTAATTGATTGTGTATTACACTTAGGTTAATTAATTGTGAAATTTGGAATTTTATAAGTTAATTAATTTGGGCTTGATTTTGGAAATTGGGCTTGTTAGGTTGTAATTGGGCTTTTGGGCTTTGTTGTAACAAAGTTGGGTTTAGGCAACCTTAATTATTTAATTGGGCCTAATGGGCCAAAATTAATTTAAAGGCTTATGGGGTAACTCCCGGATTGGATTTTGGTTCTTCGGTTTGACCCGAGTTGACCAAAAGTCCACGCCTTATAGAAATTAATTAAAAGCCCATTGGACTTTAATTAAATAAACATTAGATGTTAATCGGGCTTTGAGACCCGTTGCGATTAAATTTGGAATTTAAGTCGTAAAGGTTCGTTAATAAAAGTGTAATATTTAATTTGGAATTAAATAGTGAATTAGAATTAAATGCGTATTAAATTGGATTTAATTATGTAGTTTAATTTAATTCAAGAATTCGTACTTTGAGTACTTATTCGCAAAACGAGTTTGACTCGAGCAAAAATCAAATCGTTGTTTGAACATTGGATGATCACTAATTATCAGATTAATTAATTGGATTTGATTGATTGATAACATGCTTGTATGAATACATGGTTGTGATGTTTGAATAATGTATATCAGATGGATATTAGCTGGGTGGGGCGATTTTGGAAATTGTAATAAATTTGATTTATTAATTGGACCTACGAGTCCAGCCTTATCTCATATTCTTTGTATTCTCTTCTCACCTATTCCCCTCTATGTTATGAGGTTTCTTTAGAAGTGAAGTGTAACGGGTAGAAGAAATATTAGTGCTAGCGGGAGAGAGAAGTGAGAGATTTGATCTAGGATCAATGTGTAAAATATCCATCCGCATATCATTATTATTTTACATATGCGCTTTATTATGTGTTTAGAATGCACGTTTAAGGGTGTATGATGATGAGACCTTAACAAAGATAATAAATTGGTTACCAATTTGCACGCGAAAAGCCCTCATAAAATATCATGCGTTTTTTTCCATTGAGTGATTCTTGCTCAAGATCCTAGATTGGTATGGGTTGTTGGCCAAAGTCAAGCCCTTGTCCGTCAAAGATGTGTTTGAATCACGAGGCTTTGTTCCATATCGATGTCGTGTCCAAGTTGTGGTTTGTTGGCCAAAGTCAAGACCACTTCTTGTCCATTGACATTGATTACGAAGCTTCCATGTCAATGGGTCCGCGCTTGACTGGGATCACTAGGTTTGTTGTGCCAAAGCCAAGGCCTAGTTGATTCAGAGGAAAAAGGTTAGGGTATACATTAGATGTATAGGCATATATAAGATATATGTTTGGGACTTGGATGTCCACCTACTGGATCTAGGAGTTGGATGAGATCCAATTGATCTTCGAGATCTACCTAGTTAATTATCATACAATTTGTTGGCCAAAGTCAAGATTGTGTGATATTTAACGGGATCCTAGCCCACTAGGAAACACGGTTTCCCGAGTACTCGACAGAGGGTTAGAGGCTCGACAAAAAATAGTGGGAGGCAAGAATTGAATTTGCAATACTCGTTCAATTACTCGCCATACGCGCTCATTTAAATTATTTCGTCATTAGATTAAATGTTAGTTAGACTAATATTTAAATTGTTGTTTTAATAAACAGGTTGACTGTATTATACTTGATTATATATAATTGGATTATATTAATCAATATATTTGAATTAATTAATTTCAGTTTACAGTTGATTTTATAATTGGATTATAGTAATCAATGTAATTGAGGTTAATTAATTTGGATTATATTTGATTATATAGTTGGACTATTATAATCATTATAATATATATAGTACCACTAATCGTTGATTAAATAGTTGGACTATTGTAATCAAGATAAAATTGAAAAGTTGGATATTTAAAATATAATCTGGGATTAAAATATTTTAAATGATTTAATTTTCAAATTGGGAATAAATAATAGGTTACTTTATTTGATAAAATAACTTATTATATCTTAAGCCCAAAATTAAGCAAAATAAGTACAGCATAAAATCTTTGGAAGATTTATGTGATGATGACTTTAATGCTTAATTTAATATACTTGTCATAAATCTAATTTTAGATTTAAGAAGTATTAAAATTGCAATTTATAATTCTTGGAGAATTAATTGACTATTCATATAAAGTCAAAGTTTGCAATTGGGCATATAGCACGAGGTGCACATCGTTTCAATATTCTAAAAACCCAAGGCTTGGCCTAAGGTTTCTGAAATATTGAAAAAGGATAATTGACATATCCCAAAGTGACTACCATTTGGATATGGCAGACACGGAGGAATTAAAGAAAGGGCAAGGCTCTTACTTTAAAAATGTTTGTCTTAGTTATGTTCACAGCTAGTATTGAAATTAGATTTTAAATACTTAGTGTGGTACATAAAATATATGTATTGATGTTCAGAATCTGCTTTGAGCAGGATACTGACTTCAAGTTGAGATTGCTCTACGAATCGGAAACAGGACGAAAGTCGCTGTTTCGACCGTAGATACCTAAGTTTAGGAACTACCGTTCGGGTGTGTACTTAAATTAGGAACTGTTATAGTGTAACTAGTTTGACTAGAGACATTATCTCTATATCAATGTTTAACCGTTGCGGATAAACCTTTATATTCTAGAACACTAAAGTGTATTATTATATAAAGATGATACTGAGATAAACACATTAGATGTGAATAATAGAATTTATATTTTGAATATAATTAAAATCTCAAACATATAAATTGACAAATAAATAGCTCAAATTGATTTGATCAATAGAGACTTATTTGTGGCATTGTTGTCTGGGACACAATTATACAAGACTCGTATATCCACACTTTTGAAGAGTGGATACTAGGACTGATTTGACTATTCAAATAAGGTCTGCGAATCTAGTTTATTAGGTAAAGTACCTAAAATACTATTTACTAAGTAATAGTAAAAGGGCCACCGATCTGTTAGCCCTATTCATGGTGAAGTTTGTGGGCCCATATCTAGCTAGGCTAGATGTGAACATGAATATTTCGTGACGTTAACGGATGTGGCATCACGTTATGGTTATGTGTTTCTTTTGAAGAACACAAATCAGAAACTTTTAGAGTTTCAACACGAAATAGACAAACAGATCGGCTATAGTATTATACCGTGACGGTAAGACCGTAATGGAAAATACTTAAGCAATAAGTTTCTTATATACTTGAAAGAGTATAGTATTCTTTCAAATGAGGACTCCTCCCGGAACACGTCAAAGTGACGGTGTGTCCGAACGGATTAACCGAATCATGTTAGACATGATAAGGCTAATCATGAGTCGCTCTGAGCTACTATTTCCTTCAACGGATAAGTTTTAACAGTGCAATAACTTATTTAGAATAAAGTTCCATCATAATCTGTTTGACAGATTACATATTAGATATGAACGGGAAAGAAACCGGGTTTCTCATTCCTGACTATTTGGGATGCTAGGCATATGTTTGGATAATACCAAACTAAGGACCCAAATTGGATAAGTGCCAATATAGGTTATCCTAAGGGAAACCATAAGTATAGTACTTATAAATCTCACATGAGAACAATGTGATTGTTGCTCACCATGCGGTTTTTCCTGAGAGGAATACCGATATGCAGTGGTCAGTGGGAGGATAATGATACTCGATGAAAATCGGAGTAATACTGTTCAAGGCACGAAGTCCTTAATGGAACACAAATAGTTCATCTATGATGAATCTATACCATTAATCTTCGAGTACACAAGAACCGCGTAGATCAGAGAGAGTCAGAAAACAACCTGGGGTATGGGTTTCTGATCTCACCTCATAAAGATGTTAATCTTTTAAGGTATACCAACTGATTATGTATGAGGTAGTGATACAAGGTATCGACTCCCTATTATGACAAAGTGTCATGAGTCCAAAATGGATTCCATGTATATCAACAAGTTTGGATACTAGTTGATGTACCATAAGGCATTGTGCCTATTGGTACTTTATAAGTCTTCAAGGAAGACATACATGGAAGGCAACATACCAACGTACTAAGCTAGGCTTGTAAAGAAAAGGTAGAGTTATCAACATTGTGTTGATTCCGACGAAACCTTTTACCTGTTGCCATTGTAAATCCATTTGGATAATGCTTGCTAAAGCTGTGTATTTCATTTATGAAATATGACAGCTTAACGGAAAATCGCTTTCCTGAAAAGGAAACCTTTCGGAGGATGTTTATAACATCTTGTCGGTTTTATCGTACAATAACAAGCAAACAAGGTTCGCAGGTTATTCGATCCATGTTTGGATTGAAGCAAGCATAGGTTCTAGGAATTGTCGTTTTGATGTAATCATAATGGAGTATGATTTAATTCAAAACGAAATGATTCTTGTGTATAAAAGGGTTAGTGGGAGTGCACTGACATGAATGTCCTGTAAAATAATGATAATATGTCATTTCTTGGAAATGAAATTCCCATAAAGCAATTGCTGAAAGCTTGGCTTTCATAAGAAATTCTCCGTGGAATTCTGGGGAGTAACAACCTTTATTCAAGGAATAAAGATCTACAGGGATAGATTGGAGTTGTTAACACTCTCTGGAAATTGTACATTTAAAATTTACTTGATATGGTGTCTCATACGCTTTGAGCATATGGAGTCACAATCAGGACAATCCAAGTGATAGTCATTGGATTGAAGTTAAGGACATCTATTAGTATCTTAGAGAACTAAAGATGTTGTCTTAAACTATGGAGTAGGAGAACTTGAAGTGACTAGGATCACTGCTGCAAGTTTCCAAACCGGTAAATACTACGGTACTATAAAGTTTGAACACTGGGACAGCAAGCTGGAAATATTCCGAGCAAGATAACTGTTGCCGAATTAACAACAAATGCGGATTATTACTGCAGCTGAGGCAGCAATAGAAGCCATTTGGATCGATAATAAATCTAATTAGATTAGATATAGTTCTTTTAGCAGCTGAGCTAGGCGTCAGCACAAGCTAAGGAATTAAAGGTCTCATCGACGATCCAGATATATACTTCTATATTCATCTGATTCTTTCGGATCATACATCGTGGCGATGTGATGATCGTATAAATCGCGTCAAAAGATAATTACGCAAATCCGCTGACGAAACCCTTTCCTCAGCAATTTGAGCGAACCGTACATAGTTCGGGTGTTAGACACTCGAGTGACTGGCTATGTGCCAAGTGGGAGATTGTTGGATAATATGACCCATAGCGTCACTATTTGTACAGATCACGGTGTTGTTGTACAAATTAACTATGTGACAAGGAAATTGCACTCTCATCATTTGTGATTAGATCACCATATATGTATAAATGAAGAGAGGTCCATATGATTAGTTCCTGGATTGAGATGATATGAGACAGTATCAGTCCACGAAGGATTAATCATTAAATATCCCTAGCCGGAGTATTATCGAGACAGGACATCGATAATGCGGAATAGGCTAGTATTGCACTTGTGCGCGTTGTGAGGGCACACCGGCATAGTTCTCATATATTTAAGTATTGGATACTTATGCAAGTGCGATAGGAGGTCGTGTTTCACCGATGGTACGGGAAACAGCTTCGCTCTGGATAGACCCCTCGGAATCCCATTGGTATTATGACTATGTGTCTATGGGAGACCGAAATCAAGGTAGGTGTGTATAGTCTTAACCTGAGACTTGCATCGCTAATACTTGCGATAATCGGTAGACTTTGGTCTTGGTGGTACAGGGCTTTAACCGGTTCTGCGTACACCGCTTCTGGGTTTATCAGAGAGTCGTAGTGTATTGGGTGTGATGTCGAGACGGAAGTATCACTTCAGTTATAGTGGAGATGATGTCACGCAGGATACGGTATTAGTGCTCTTAAGTGCTGGCCGGCCATCGAGATATTATGACAAGGTCATGTATATCCGATTATAGAGACTAGTTACCAGACATCCGACATTTGCTTCGGACGGGGCAGACACTTATCCAGCCCCAGCCCTAGCACGTGACTATCCGATACTGGGCTGATATACGCAATACTACGGTATACTACGCTTGATACAGATCTATATATTCCTGTAAGAATATTTCTGGAGAATTGGGTAGGCATGGTGCTTTGCTAGAAGCCAACCTTGTCTTGTAAATCGGTATAAACGTAGTACGAGGTACTTACATGTTCGGATAGTCTGACGACCGTATTTACTGCCAACATATCCGGAGATCTCATGGGTCGCTTCCTGAAGATTCACCGATGACGTATAACTCGCACTTTAATTAATCTAGGATTAATTAGTAGAGAGAGAAAATTAATCTGGGATTAATTGCGGAGATATTTTATCTCGGATAAAATATCGTTTAAAGAGAGAGAACGATTAATTTGGAATTAATCGATAAAATAATATATTTGATATATTATTAGAAATTGGATTTCGACGCGGAATTAAAATTAGATTTTAATTCGGGCGAACGAATTAATTTAGAATTAATTCGTTAGCGACATGAATAGTGATTTCGCTAGGCGTAATCATTTAATTACGACGCGACGGAAAATTTGTTAATTTGGAATTAGCGAACCCGAGCCCGAGAGTGATTGCGAGCGCATTCGCATTTCGAATTCGAGTGCGGCACGCAAGTCACATCAAGCGTCAAATCACTGGTCGCGTCAATTGTCAAATCAATTGTCACTTTGAGTGATGTGACTTGACAACATGTCACTTTATTAAAGTGATGTGATGTGACTTAAAGTAAAAGTAAAAGTGATGGGTAAAAGGTGAAAAACATTGATTGTTTTTGCCTTTTGACTTAAAGGAATATGAAAAGGTTTGGTATATATATTTTATTTATTTTTGGAAAATAAATGAATAATATATATTACATTTTTTTCTTTTTCCTCACCATGATTTTCGGTCTTCTCTCTCTCTTGAAAAACAACACACGGTTTTAGGCTTTTGGAGCCAAAAACCTTATCTCTCTCTCACGGTCTCTCCAAGACCGATTCTTCATCCTTTTCTTCTGGTTTTGACCGAGCAAATGGAGAAGCAAGGAAGATGAACAAGTGCTAGCACACCTTGGGTTATATTATTGTGATAGGGAAACGAATTTGTGAGCATGGAAAGCTTGAAGCTTGGAGCTTCAATGGTGACATCCATGGCCGAATGAACAAGGAGGAAGACACCCCAAAACCGTGCAGTCCACTGTCACAGAAGCTCACTGCCGAGCTGCACAAATGAAGAAAAAACGCATCTTGTACTTCGCAATAAAACCGATCAATGTGAGTTATGTTTCCGCCTTACTCCTTTGATGTGTTCATACTCGTTTTCTTGCTTGATTTGTTGATATTGGGACATATATTAGAACTCAACACGTTGATGTGTGTTCGGTTGAATGCAAGATACGTTCAATCGGGTACACTAAGTTTGGTATTATTGTTTCTTTATTCTTTGTATACATGATACGATCGAGTGCATGGGCTTAGTAAGTCAGATTAAAGGTCCCCTATTTAGAGGGGTTAAAATCCTTTACCACGATGATTTGCCGCGCCGGTTGGTGTATATTCGATTGGATGTGAGATGAGTTCAATCGGATACGTGAGGTCCCACATTGTGGATTTGTTTGCCTATAAATGTGTTGCATGCATCAGGTCTGGTTCCATTCGAACGCGTTCTCGAACGCCACACGAACGTGAACCTTCTGTTTACCGTTCGAATGCGTTCTCGAACGCTACGCGAATGCGCACCCACTGAACTGAGTTATTTTCATCAGATTTCATACATAATTGTCCCTAGTAGCTATTCCTTCATATGATAAACCTGATTGTTTCTATGCATTATGCAAGATTGTGTAAGTGTCGTTCATCTGTATTCCTCACATGTATGAGTATATTGTGTTTATTAACTTGTATGCTTGTCGTATGTTAATCTTTATGTATGCAAATTGAGACATAGATTACATGCTAATAGGCTGTATGCAAATTCGGATATGTGTTACATGTAAATTTAGATGAACTTGTTGATGTATGCATGTGAATTTAGAAGCATGATACTCTTGGAAATAAGTGTTACTTAAACTTGATTAAATTATTACATAAATCCTTTCATTACAAGTGACATAAGTAAGGGACCATTCCGAACCCAACGGTTTGAGGTCTTCCCTTGCGAGGGGTGAGTGCGGCCTTAAATCTCATTTTCCTGGTTCACACCAGGTGGAGACTCCATTATTCTCTGGTTTAGTCCCCGTGGCTACTCCGTACTCCCGACCGGGCCGCGAGCCCGGGACAGCATGCGTCGCCCAGTTTCTGTGTCCCACAATGTGTCTCTATACCCGGAGTGCCATACCCGGCAAAACTGATATTAATGCTGATGTGTCTTCATACCTAGAGTGCCATACCCGGCAAAATTGATACTGATGTGGGCCTCAACCATGGAGTGCCATACCCGGCAAAACTGATAATGATGTTGATATGTCTCCATACCCGGAGTACCCAGCAAAACTGATACTGATGTGGGCCTCGACCCTGGAGTGTCATACCCGGAAAAACTAATACTGATGTGGGCCTCGACCCTGTAGTGCCATACCCGGCAAAACTGATACTGATCTTGATTTGTCTCCATACCCGGAGTGCCATACCCGGCAAAACTGATACTGATGTGGGCCTCGCCCCTATGACTCATCCCCAAAACTGGTATTGATGCTGATGTGGGACTTACCCACGGGACTCATCCCCAAAACTGATACTGATGTGGGCCTCACCCCCGGGACTAATCCCAAAAACTGATATTGATGTTGATGTGGTCCTCGCCCTCGGGACTCGTCCCCAAAACTGATATTGATGTGGGCCTCGCCTTCGGGACTCGTCCCCAAAACTGATATTAATGCTGATGTGGGCCTCGCCCTCGGGACTCGTCCCCAAAACTGATATTGATGTGGGCCTCGCCCTCGGGAGTCATCCCCAAAACTGATACTTATGTGGACCTCGCCCCCGGGATTCCTCCCCAAAACTGATACTGATGTGGGCCTCGCCCCCGGGACTCATCCCCAAAATTGATGCTGATGTGGGCCTCGCCCCCGGGACTCATCCCCGAAACTGATATTGATGTTGATGTGGGTCTCGCCCCCTGGGACGCATCCCCAAAATTACTGATGATGTGGGACTCAACCTTGGGACGCATCCCCAAAGCTGCTGATGATGTGGTGGTTCATTTCAATATATTGTACTGCCTCTCACGAGATAATCATGATAGCTAAACATATTTTCATCCTCAACTGATGCTTCAAAGTACTTGATACAACTCAAATCTGATCGTTTGAATGAGTAATTTGAACTAGCCTCCTAGTGTGTGTGTGCCCAGGCTCTTTCGCAGCTTAATCCTTAAGTAAGCCAACTCGATGATTTTGTCAAGGAGAATCAGATCAGTGGGTCTAACCAACCTAGATGTCTTGATCACACTCTGTGATTACTTCGTCGTACTTAACATGATATGGTTTTCTTCTTTTTTTTCTCTTGTTTTTTTCTCTTCATTTTTTTGAACTTTTTTTTTTCTTTTTCTCTTTTCTTTCTTTTTCTTTCTTTGACACACCTATCCTTTAAGGTAGCATTTCTCCTCATGGTGGTCCTAATACTCGACCATGGGTAGCTTCACGCTTATCGGTTATAGGCGGTCTATTTTTTTCTTTTCCTTTCATTGTAGAAACTTTTATTTGTTTCCAACCATATCATATATCGTAGCATAAGTAAACCAGGATGGACATCCAAGAAAACGGTCATTCACTGATCTACCATCTCTTCAACTAGTCATCTTGCCAACTACTCAGGCTTCTACTGCTAAGATCCCGTAATCAAGTGCTCGCGAGTCTAGCTGAGATTAACCACTCAGAATACTGGATGAGAGTACATCTCGCACTTATCTTTTCTAAGGTTTCTCCCTACAGCAAACAATGTCATCACTGGACATATGCCTAACTATCAAAGACCTTTTTTTTTCACTCACTCACTCCATGGAATTCTTCATTTCAAGCCCTGATAATGTGGGCTTCCCCCCTGAGATCCATTCCCGAAACTCATGCAGATATGTGCCTCAACTCTGGGATTCCTTTTCGAAACTAACACCGATATGGGCCTCAACCCTGGGATTCCTACCCAAAACTGATATTGTACTATTACTACTTCTGATTGGTTCGCCTTTGCCGCTTTCTCTGTCTCTCTTGTGAATACAAAACAAAACAACCACAAAAAGAGAATGCAAATATGTTACGTGTATGCATGCATGCATGAATGAGTTTCCTATCCCGTCGGGTTAGGTCTTCCACCAATTCCCTTGGTGACTGCTCGGTCTTCTCTTCTTGCCCTACAGCCACTCACTTTTTTTTTCACTCCAATGGAATTCTTCCTTTTGACTGCTGATAATGTGGGCTTCGCCCCTGGGATTCCTTCCTGAAACTGATACTGGCGTGGGCCTCAACCCTCAAATTCTTTCCTGAGATTAATACTGATGCGGGACTCAACCCGGTGATTCATTCCTGAAACTGATACTGATTCTGATTCATTCTTGAGACTGATGTGGGCCTCAACCCCGTGATTCATTTCTAAAACTAATATTGATTCATTCCTGAAACTGATAACACTGTACTGTTGATGCTTCTGATTGGTTTGTCTTTGCCGCTTTCTCTTTTTCTTATTTGAAACCTGTGAATACAAAATAAAACAAACACAAAGAAAATGCAAAATACGTTACGTGTATGCATTCATGCATGAATGAATTTCCTATTCCGTAGGGTTAGGTCTTCTGCCAGTTCCTTGGGTGACTGCTCGGTCTTCTCTTTTTCAAGAAAAATACAGCTTCAATCCATTTTGGCATATCTGCATGTGATGCAAGGACTTCATTCTCTTTTCATCCAGTAGTGCTAACTGTTCAAATCTCTGTGAGATCCACTCTTGTTCAGGTAGCTCTGCTTCTGTTAATACCCGTATGGACTATATCTCAACTTACACCGGCAGTACTGCTTCTATTTCCTTTCGAACATCTTCTTTTCTTAAACACTTCAACTGAATGCCATTCGCTTGTCTTTTGTATAGTTCTCACTTCAAACTCACATACTGAGAAGCCAACTCCTGAATGACTATCTTGTTATTCTTGAAGGGTAGAGACTCAGATAAGTAAGCGAAATGAACGTCTTTATTATTATTAAGAAAAAGGTTCGAACAAGTAGACAAAGTCAATGTCTTTATCATAATTGAATAAGATCTGGGAAACAAACATCTCCATAATTTGTAACTTCGTCTTCCCTCGTCTTTTTGCTTCCTTCGTCCATCAGCTTCTCCAACTGCAGTAGTTCTTCTTCCCATTCACTTCCCATTTTTGCAACCTCCGTCTCGTCACTGTTTGAGAAGTTTTTCCAAAAATCCCTCCTCTGCTCCATTTCACCTTTACCACTGTTGTCTCGTATCCCCATGCGAGAAGTTTGGTGGTTGTGGGTTTGGAAGACAAGGCTGTCAGGTAGGCCGGAGTTGATCCTGTGGGTGGGTGGAGGTTTTCTGTGTGTGTTGCGTTGTTCTTTTTCTGGGTCGGGTATTTTATGGGCATCAATGAGGTCTTGGATTACATGTCTAAGGCGGGTGTAGTTGTTAGTTTCATGGCCTCTTTGCTTGTGGAGGTAACAGTATAGGTTTAGGTCAAGGTAGCGTGGCACAGGGTTTGGAAGTGGTAGGCTCTAAGGGATTTAAGAGTCCTTGCCTTTAGCTCTTCAAATACCTCCGACAAAGATCTACCAAGATTGGAGAATCGTCTGTTTCTGATAGGGGCAACCTCAGAGGGAGTGGGCTTGGTCCTTGAAGGTTCCCCAATGGTCATTCCATTCTGGTTGCACAACTTTCTGTTATTGGCTACATGAGGTATGGTCAAACTGACCACCGCATAGGTCAAGACTTGCAGCTGCACAGTAATTTTGGCTTCTTTGGTCTCCAATCGATCCAGGCGGGATCCCTCGTTAACTGACTCACTCATGTTTGTTATTGGCCTCTTGACAAGTCTTGGTCCTTCTATTCTGGTTGCAAAAATTTCTGTTATTGGCTACATGAGGTATGGTCAAACTGGCCACCGCATAGGTAAAGACTTCCAGCTGCTCAATAATTTTGGCTACTTTGGTCTCCAATCGATCCAGGCGGGATCTCTCGTTGACTGACTCACTCATGTTTGTTATTGGCCTCTTGACAAGTCTTCTCTCTTCCCTAACCCAACGGGTATCTATGATGTCTTTTAAAACTGCATTTAGCATGTATGCATGTAATGCATGAAATACACAAGTCTATCAAGATGTTTATACTAGTTAGCCCATTATCATTTTAAAGCATTCAATCATACTATTGCGCGGTGCAAACTTGTCCCAGTTGAAAAGGCCCAACAAGTTTATACTTTTGCGATAACATGGCTAAACAACTTCAAATGATAAGAGGCCTAAACATAAAATGGCCCATCGGTATTTTGGAGCTTTTGGCCCAATTGCCAAAGGACACGAACTCGTCCCAGTTTAAATGGCCCAACAAGTTCATATCTCTTGGAAAAAAGTCCAATTGAATCCAAATGACGATGGTCCTAAACACAAGCATAAAGAAATGATTTCTATGGGTCATGCAACTATGGTTCACACGTAGGTTTAAAGGAATGTAAACAAAGGCTCCCACCGACGAAGGATTGCCCACAACTAGGACTCCCCACTTAAGGGTTCAAGCGACCAAGTGAGCGCACCTTTTTTATACCTTACGGTACGTCTCAACGAGTTACGGTATGTGACTAACTGTCAAATGGATTTCTTATTATAGATTCCCCAGAGGGGGGTGGAACAAGCTCTATTAAATACCCAAACCTCTTAGGCTCTTATCACATTAGTGACAGGAATAAACAACAAGTCCTCCAAATTAGTCTGTCACAATGAGCTACGAGTAATGATTATCTAGATGCCTTCGCAGCTTTTCCTCATAGAAAGGTAGTGAATGAAGAAAGACACTAAACCATCATCTAGCTTTAATGACACATTTGATTAAACTCCCTAAACCCACAGTAGACATGGTTAATTTAAAGAACAAATCACAAACATTACAAGACATTATTTCGGGGCCGATTCTCTATCCCCAGTGGAGTCGCCAGATTGTAGAACACAAAAATAGACGACGCTGTTCCGGGCTCGCGGCCCGGTCGGGAGTACGGAATAGCCCGCGGGGGAACTAAACCAGAGAAATAACATGGAGTCGCCACCCGGTGTGAACCGGGAAAATGATTTAAGGCCGAACACACCCCTCGCAAGGGAAGACCTCAAACCGTTGGGTTCAGAATGGTCCCGTACTTATGCCACTTGTAATGAACGGATTTGTGCAATAATTTAACTAAGTCTACACAACATACATGTCCAAGAATAACCTAAATCTAGTTCGCATTCATAAAGATAAATCCTATGTCTAAGTTTGCATGCTTTAAAAGTAAGTCATCATAACGGCAAACATACGATATCACACCAGAATCTCATCGGCATGTTGGATTATCAAATACGAAAAATAAATAACAACCTAAACATAAATGTAGATTAAACTCCTATTGCGAAAGAAAATAACTAAATCATGCATAAAGAGACAATATACTAATTGCTAAATCATGCTTAAAAATAAATAACATACTAAACTAAATCATGCTCGAACACAAGGTTGGATGAAATGAAACATGTGTGTCTCTCAAGTGGTACATGGCATTGTATCCCGAGTGCAAACCGCAATACCGTCCATTCGGATTCGGCTACGGGATTTACGTCCGGGTTTCCATCTGATATACCGTAAGAGAGAACATATATTCCGTTTATCCGGAAATCACATCATGCACCAATCCATCATACTCATGCAAAATAAAGTAATAAAATAACTAAAAATAAGGATAATAAATAAAGGGGTGCCCTCAGGTCTAACCTCTTTAGTCGTCTATCAGAAGGCGGTACGTGGTCGTCGGAAGGGTTGATGCTCCGTAACTCCTCCGGTTCACTGGTTCAACATTTTCCTTCGCTGTTTTACTATTTTGGGGTGCTGTTTTTACTCTATTTTGCGATGTTTCTGTCGGTTAAGGGCTTTGGTGAGTGTGTTCGGTCAGTAGGATAATGGGCTGCTGTGTGCTCGGCTAGTGAGGGTGTTAGGGTCACGGTTTCAGGGGTTGTTTCACATGGATTAAGGCTGCAGTTTGAGGCTAATGGGTAGTAGTTTGTACGTGTGCGTGAGTTTAGGGTTTGAGTGTCTTCTTAGTGGTTGATGCGTGCGTTTTGTGAGTGTGGTATCTCGGTCATGAGGAGATAGGCTGTGTGAGTGCTGAAGGTTGAGTGAAATGGTTTATTACTGAGAGTAGCTGGTTCAGTTTGATTTGTGCATAGCTCTCGGTTGGGGTTGGTTGAAGGTGGGTATTTGCCCGGGTAGTGATGGGAGAGTTAGGGTTTATGGGGTTGTTGATAATGGTTTTCTTTGGTCATGTAGCCGTGAAGAATGAAGAATGTGAGGGAGCTGTGCATGTTTGCGAACTGCGTGGCAGTGGCGTGAAGGGTGTTGTCTTGAAGCTTGTTGTGAGGGGCCGGATTTGGCGTGGATTGAAGCTTGCTACGTGAGGGCTAGTGAGGGATGATGAAGGTGTGTATGGCGTGAGGGTAGGTGGCTTGGTACTTGAGGTTACTGGATGGAGGGGGCTATGTGCGTGAGGTTACTGGATGGAGATGGGGTTTTGTGCGTGAGGTTAGGGTTGCTGGGTGGAGGGTTTAAGTTTACATGAGTTGAATGAGTGTTTGTGGTTATGTGAGCTGCATGGCTGAGAGGTTTGTGTGAGAGGCGTGGCTAGTAGGGGGCTGTTTTCCGAGAGAGAATTTGATGATAAGGTGTGAGGGCTGTTGTGAGTGTATGCGTGAATGAGCTAGGTTGTTTAGGGTGAGAAGAATGATGACGAAGGAATAGGGGAGATGATCTGTCTAGGGTTCGAATTAGGGTTTTATTATGGTTTATTTGCGTGAAGGCTGCGAGAAGGATATGATGGCAGTGTGTTTAATGACTTTGTGCGTGAGGGGCTGTGTTGAAGATGGGTTGCTGAGAGTGATGAGAGTGATAGGGGCTTGCTACGTTAGGTTTGTTCGGTGCAAGGTCAGCAGGTTTTTTTTTGGTGTTTTAGCTGCGTTCATATGAATGAAGTCCATGGGTTCTCTTTGTTAGTTTGTGCTTGGTGTGGTTCTTGTTTTTGTTGGTTTGTGTTTGGTGTTTGTTTATTATTATTTGGGCGTGAGGCATGGGTGGTGAATGAGGGTTGTGGTTTTTTGTTTGTTTGTTGTTTGGTGTTTGTTTGTTGCTTTGTTGCTTAGTTGTTTAGTGGTTTGTATTTTTTTGGTTTGTGTTTGATTGTTTTGGCTTGTTTTGTTGTGTTTTGTTTTATGTGTTTTGGGTGGTTTTTATTTTTGTTGGTTTGGGCATGAAGGTGGGGTTTTATTGTTGGTTTGTGATATGTTTGTGTTTAATTAGGGTTTGGGCCGGGGGATGTGTTTTAAAAAAGAGGTCCAATAAGCGAACCCGAAGCTAAACAAGCGAACTAAATCCAACGAGGCATCAATTTTTTGAATTCCCTTCCGACGTCTGTTCTCCGCGACTTCCGCAACTTAAAAGGTAGTGCCTCCGTTCGAGGCTCATCATCGGGACTTACATGCAAAAATGCAGTGCCTACACTTCCATAGACACATAGTCATACTACCAATGGAATTCTGAGGGGTCTATCCAGACCGAAGCTGTTTTCGTACCATCGGTAAACACAACCTCCTAGTACACTTGCATAATTATCCAATACTTAAATATATGAGAACTATGCCGTTATGCTCCCATAACGCGCACAAGTGCAATACTAGCCTATTCTGCATTATCGATGTCCAGTCTCGATAATACTACGACTAGGGATATTTAATGATTAAACCTTAGTGGATTAATACTATCTCATATCTTATTAATCCGGTACTAATCATATGGACTTTTATCATTTATGTATCTTGGTAATCCAATTACAATGATAAAAGAGCAATTTCCTTTGTCACATAGTTAATTTGTACAACAACACCATGTTCTGTACACATAGTGATGTTATTGGTCATAATTGTCCAACAATCTCCCACTTGGCCTATAGCCAATCACTCAAGTGTCCTACACCTGAACTATGTACGGGTCGCTCAAACTTCTACTGAGAAACAGCTTTCGTCAGCGGATTTGAAATGTTATCATCTGATGCGTTTTATTCGATCATCACATCGCCACGATGTATATTCTGATGAATCAGATGAAATAGTCGAAGTACATACTTGGATCATTGATGAGACCATTAATTCTTTAGCCTGTGATGTATCCTAGCTCAGCTGCTAACAGAACTACTCCTAATCTAATTAGGAATTTTACAGATCCAAAATTGCTTCTTTTGCTGCCTCAGCTGCAGTAATATTTTGCTTTTGTTGTTTATTCGGCAACAGTATCTTGCTTGGAAGATTTCCAGCTCATTGTTCCGTTATTCAAACTATATAGTACCCTTATTACGACTTATGGTCGTTTTTGTCGGTTTGGAAACTTGCAGCAGTGAATCCAGTCACTTCAAGTTCTCTTTCTCCATAGCTTAAGAAAGCATCCTTAGTTCCTCTAATATACTTAAGGATGTTCTTAACATCAATCCAATGACTATCACTTGGATTGGCCTGATAGTGACTCTAAATGCTCAAAGCATATGAGACACCAGGTCGTATACGAGTTCTCGGAGAGTGCCAACAATTTTTAGATCTATCCCAGTAGATCCTTATTCTTAGAATAAAAGTTGTCTCTCCTAAGTAGTCTACGGAGAATTTTCATGAAATCCAAGCTTTTACCGATTATGTTATGGGAATGTCATTTCCAATAAATGACATATCATCATTATATAGAACAATAATTGTCAGTGCGCTCCCACTAACCTACTTATATACACAAGAATCATCTTTGTTTTGAATTGAATCATATACCATTATGATTACATCAAAACGATAGTTCCAAGAACGCAATGCTTGCTTCAATCCATAATTGGATCGATTTAACTTACAAACCTTTTTTGCTTGTTAAGGTACGAAAAAACCGTTAGGATGTTGATAAACATCCTCCAAAAGGTTTCTGTTGAATGACATCGTTTTTGATGTTCAGCTGCCATATTTCATAAATGAAACATCCAACATTAGCAAGCATTATCCAAATGGATTTAATCATGGCAACGGATAAAAATTTTCATCGTAATCGACACTATGTTGATGACGATACCTTTTCTGTACAAGCCTAGCTGTGTACATTTATATGTTGCCATCTATGTATGTCTTCCTTGAAGACTCATATAGTACCAATAGGCACAATGCCTTTTGGTACAACAACCAGTGTCCAAACTTGGTTGGTATACATGGAATCCATTTCGGACTTCATGCCACTTTGCCATGAAATGAGTCGATACCTTGTATCAATTCCTCATACGTAGCCAGTTCGTATTCCTCAATAAGATTGACATCTTCATGAGGTGAGATCAGAAACCCATACCTCCCAGGTTGTTTTCTGACTCTCTCTGACTTACGTGGTTCTTGTGTATTCGAAGATTATTGGTACAGTTTCATCCCTGATGAACTGTTTGTGTTCCATGAGGACTCCGTGCCTGGAACAGTATTACTCTGATTTTCATCGAGGTTTACGTTCCTCCCACTTACCACTGCATATAGGTATCCCTCTTAGGAAAACCGCATGGAGAGCAACAATTACATTGTTCTCTTGTGAGTTGTATAAGTACTATACTTTGGTTACCATATGATAACCCACAAATTAGACATTTATCCGATTTGGGTTTTAGTTTGGTATCATCAAAACATATGCCTAGCATGCCCAAATCTTCAGGAATGAGAAAACCTGGTTTCTTTCCTGTTCATATCTAATATGAAGTCTGTCCAACAGATTTTTATGGAACCTTATTCAAAATAAGTATTGCACTGTTTAATGCGTATCCCTAGAAGGAAAATGGTAGCTCAGAGTGACTCATAATTAACCTTATCATGTCCAACAAAATTCGGTTTCTCTGTTCGGACACACCGTCAAATTGAGGTGTTCCAGGAGGAGTCCTTTATGAAAGAATACTATACTCTTTCAAATATTCGAGAAACTTATTACTTAAGTATTTTCCACCACGATCTAACCGTGACGGTTTAATACTTTAGCCAGTCTGTCTATTTACTTCGAGTTGAAACTCTAAAAGTTTTTGACTTGTGTTTCACAAGATACACATAACCATAACGCGATGCCACATCAGTAAAGGTTACGAAGTATTCATATCCACCTCTAGCCTAGCTAGATATGGGCCCACTTACGTCACTATGAATGAGGGCTAACAGATCGGTGGCACTTGCACTTTTACCAAGTAAAAGGTGTTTTAGGAACTTTGCCTAAAACTAGATTCGTAGACATCATTTGATTAGAATCAAATCCATCATAGTATCCACTCTTCAAAAGTGTGGATATACGAGTCTTGTTTAATGTGTCCCAGACAACAATGCCACAAATAAGTCTCATCTGATTAAATCAGTTTGAGCTATTTGTTTGTCATGTTATACGTTTGAGATTCATTTATATTCAAAATATAAATATTGTTATTCACATCTAATGTGCTTATCTCAATATCATCTTTATAAAATAAAACACTTAGTGTTCTAGAATATAAAGGTATACCCGCAACGGGTTAAACTTAGATATAGAGATAATGTTTCTAGTCAAACTAGGTACATTATAACAGTTTCCTAATTTAAGTACATACCCAAAGGGTAGTTCCTAAACTTAGGATTCTACGGTTAAAACAGCGACTCACGTCCCATTTTTGACTCGCAGGTAGATCTTAACTAAAGTCAGTATCCTGCTCATCAGTAAATTCTGCACATCAGTACATATTTATGTACCACACTTTAGTATCAAAAATCCAATTTTAAAATCAGTAGTGAACATGTTTATGACAAACATGCTTGAAGCCGGAGCCTTGCCATGCCTTCACTTCATTCATGTCTGCCTTATCCATACGGCAGTCACGCTTCAGTGACCCTGTTTGCCACATTTTAGGTAGACATCTTGGGATATGTCATTTGTCTTCCCAGAAGACAGTAATGATTTTGCCTTCGCCTCTTTTAGAAGATCTGGCTCTGCCTCCTTGAGCGTAGCCGTCAACTCTCTAAGAGTTTACTCTTGGTTCATAATAAACCTGCCCCAGCATTCTGGTAGAGACTATAAGATCAAATCTCTGGTAGTCTCGGCCACATAGGCAATGCCCAGCTAACCTAGCTGATCGATGTCAGCAATCATCTGCAACACCCTGTGCTCGACAGATGTACCCTCTGACATACGCAAGCGAAAGAGCTTCTTTTGCAATTTGTACTTTTAAGATCTAAGAATAAATCTATGAAGATCTTTTAATTTCAACATCATGGTACAATGATCTAATCCTTAATTTTGATGACGGAATTAAAGAGTCATTAAGGTAAGCATAAAGGATTTAGCACTAAAGTTATCATCACCACGAGTCTTCCAAAACTCATGCTCTACTATTTACTCAACTCCGGGCTCAGGCCCGAGATGTTTCTCTATCAAATAGAATAATTTCTCAGTTCCCAGGACTATCCTGAGGTTCTATTCCCATTCTGAAAATTAAAGCCATTTAAAGACATTTTCACCCATGATTATGTTCTAAACGCTAATCTTTCAGTTATCTTGATTCCAATAGTCTAACTATCCAATCAACGATCTCGGGTACAATCGAATATAATGATTACTATAGTCTAACTATATAATCAACTACTATTTGATTGGTTAAATTCAAATATATTGATTACTATGATTCAATTATATAATTAACTATAAATGAAGTAGTTTGAATACAGTCCAACTGTTAAATTAAAACAACAATTAAATATTAGTCCAGCTAATATATTTTTAAATTAATGACGAAAATTGAAATGAGCGCGTATTGGCAAGTATCTAAACGAAATTGCAAATTTAATACTTGCCTCCCACTATTTTTCGGCGAGCCTCTAACCCTTTGTTGAGTACTCGGGAAACCTAGTTTCCTAGTGGACTAGGATCCCGTTAAATAACACACAATCTTGACTTTGGCCAACAAATTGTATGAAACTTAACTAGGTAGATCTCTAAGATCAATTGGATCTCATCCAATTCCTAGATCCAGTAGGTGGACATCCAAGCCCGAAACATATATCTAATATATGCCAATATATCCAATATATTCCCTAACCTTTTTCCTCTGAATCAACTAAGCCTTGGCTTTGGCACAACAAGCTTAATGATTCCAGTTAAGCGGGACCCATTGACTTTGGAAAGCTTCGTAATCGATGTCGATGGATAAGAAGTGATCTTGACTTTGGCCAACAAATCACAACTTGGACAAGACATGCGATATGGAACAAAGCCTTCATGATTCAAACACATCCGCGATGGACAAAGGTCTTGACTTTGGCCAACAAACCAGTGTCAATCTTGGATCTTGAGAATGAATCATTCAATGGAAGGAAAACGCTTAATATTTATTGAGGGTTTTTTCGCGTAATTGGCAACCAATTAATTATCTTTGATTAGGTCTCATCATACACCCTTAAGCTTGCATTCTAAAAGCATAATAAGGCGCGGTAAATAAATTAATAATGATATGCGGATGGATATTTAAAACATTTTGTTCCTAGAACAAATCTCTCCATTTCCTCTCTCCCGCTAGCACAAATCTTACTTCTACCCAATTACATAACACTTCTAAAAAAACCTCATTTACATTGAGGGGAATATGTGATAAGAGAAATACAAAGAGTCAATAGGTAATAGGCTGGACACGTAGGTCCAATTTAATAAATTCTAAATTTATTACAACAATTTCCAAAATTGCCCTCACCCATCTAATATTCATCTGATATACATTATTCATACATCACATCCATGTATTCACACAAAGCATGTTATCAATCAATCTAATCCAATTAATTAATCTTTGATTAATGATCATCCAATGTTCAAACAACGATTTGATTTGCGCAAGTCCAACTCGTTTTAAGAATAAGTACTTAAAATACGTATTCTTGAATTATATCAAACTATAATATTGAATCAAATTTAATTTGTATTCAATACTAATTCTTATTTAATTCCAAATTAAATAATCACACTTTATTAATGAGCCTTTGCGACTTAGATTCTAAATCTAATCTTAATGGGTCTCAAAGCCCAATTAACATCCAATGTCAATTTAATTAAAGTCCAATGGGCTTTCAATTAATTTATAAGGCATGGACTTTGGCAACCAAAGCCCAATAAGGAATCACATTTTGCCACAAAATTTATTTTGGCCCATTAGGCCCAATTAAATTTTAAAAGGCACAATTATCATATTTGGACTTTATGGAAATGGTTTTAGGCCCAATTGGATCCAACCAATTATCCTAAACCAAACTTGGCCCAACCAAGCCCATTAACCCCAAATACAACATTTATAGCCCAATTCCAAATTAAGCCTAATTAATTAAATTCCAACATTCCAAATATCACATTTTAATTAACTAAAGTGTATAGCCATAATTAATTTGTTAAACTAATATATCCAAAATACCAATTACACTAATTAATCATGCTTTAAATAATCAACTTATGTCCAACACAAATTGAAGCAAAATCAATTCCAACATGCTTCCTATAGCTCACGGCAATAAGGGTTTTTTATAACCGATTTTGATTTCAATACAATTAAATCACAAATCAATATATCCTAACATTTTAAACACATCCAATGGCTTAAAATGAAAATCACCATGACCTACAAGGGTCTTTATGTATTCGACCAAGGTAAGCAATTAGGGGAAAATTAATCTAATTAATTTTTCTCCAAATTCATCATGCATAACTCTTAGTTATCATAATCTATGCACACTCAACCAATCAATTTGAAGAAATCATGCTCAAATCACAAATCCCAAATTAAAGTTTAAGAACCATAAATTCAATTTCATGCTCAATTATGGCTCTGATACCATTGTTGGGTTTTCTAGGTCAAACCAAGATCAATTAAGCAAGAAATCATTTGAATACAACAAAGTAAGAATGCGGAAAATACTCACTTTGATCGGTTTTGGATGTAGGAGAGAACAAAAATTCCAAGCCTTTGTGTTGTGCTCCAAGCTCCCATTTGATGTATGTTGAGCTTCCAAGCTTCCAAGCTTTGTGAATGAGATTCCAAACTCATGGGAAAGTTTCCCTATCACCTATGTAAGACTCCTTTAAAGTGCTAGTATTCATGATCTTGAAGCAAAATCAAGAAGAAGTAAAGCCTAGCTTCACGCCATTTTGAGAGGAAGAAGAAGGCCAAGTTTCGGCCTTAGAGAGAAGAAAGAGAGTGAGTGAATAATTTTGTGTAAAAATGATAACTTGTTATTTGATTTTCAAAAAATCAAATGATATACCAAAAACTAATATTTGGTAAAAGTCATTCACTTTACCAACTTGGTGTGTTGGACAAGTCACCAACAACCAACCAAAACCCATCACCAAAACGTTAATTAAAGTGACAAGTGATGTGACTTGTGATGTGACATGTGGGCCCCACTTGATTCAAAATCCGAGTGGGCCCGCAACACATCCCGGGCTCGGGTTCGCTAATTCCGAATTAATGAATTTTACGTTGCGACGTAATTATATCAAATTTAATTAAATAATTATGCCTAGCAAAATTACTATTCACGTCGCTAGCGAATTAATTCTAAAATAATTCGTTCGCCCGAATTAAAATCTAATTTTAATTTTGTTATGAAATCTAATTTCATTTAATATATCGAATATATTATTATATCGATTAATTCCAAATTAATCGTTCTCTCTCTATTAATTGAATTTTATCCCAGATAAAATTCTCCGTAATTATGTTGGCAGTAAATCTGGTCATCGAAATATCCGAATACGTGCGTACCTAGTACCACGTTCTTACCAATTTACAAGACATAGTTGGCTTCTAGAAAAAAATGGTGCCTACCCAATTCTCTAGAAATATTCTTTTAAGGAATATGTAATCTATGTCAGGCGTAGTATACGTAGTATTTCATATTACGATCCAGTATCAGATATCACATGCTAGGCCTGGGGCTGGAATCGTGTCTGCCCCGTACGAAGCATATATCAGATCTCTGGTAACTAGTCTTTATAATCGGATAAGCATGACCTAGTCATATTATCCTGATGACTGCAGTACTTAAGATTACTAGTTCCGTATCCTACGTGATCATCATCTCCATATGACTGAAGTGATACTTCCATCTTGACATCACACCCAATACACTACGATTCTCAATATACCCAGAAGAGGCGTACATAGAACCTGTTAAAGCCCCGGATGACCAAAACCAAAGTATATTGATTGTCGCAAGTATTAGCGATGCAAGTCTCAGGTTAAGACCAAATACACCTACCCTGATTCGGACTTCCATAGACACATAGTCATACTACCAATGGAATTCTGATGGGTCTATATAGAGCGAAGCTGTTTATGTATCATCGGTAAACACAACCTCCTATTACACTTGCATAAGTATCCAATTCTTAAATATATGAGAACTATGACGTTATGCTCCCACAACGCGCACAAGTGCAATACTAGCCTATTCTGAATTATCGATGTCTAGTCTCGATAATACTACAACTAGGGATATTTAATGATTAAACCTTAGTGGATTAATATTGTCTCATATCTTCTTAATTCGGTATTAATCATATGGAATTTTATCATTTATGTATCTTGGTAATCCAATTACAAATGATAAAAGAGCAATTTCCTTTATCACATAGTTAATTTGTACAACAACACCATGATCTGTACAAATAGTGATGCTATGGGTCATAATTCTCCAACATTATCCTAATCATGGTGCCATGAATTATGCTTCGTGACTTGAGCTTACACGCGTGAAGTGCCCTACTTTCAACCTGCGACATTCAAGTGCGAGAGCTCCGCGTCGCGACTCCCAAAGTATGAGACCTCCGAGTCGCGCCATGTAATCTAGCGCATCGCGATGCTCCCATGTATAAAGTGAATCCAGAGACTCATTTGTATGCGCGTAGCGGCACACCCTTTTTCCAAGGAGCATACGTATTTTGTTCCAAACACACAACATTTCCAACTTTCTCTAAACACTACCAAACACTCAAAATCCAATTTTGACATCATAACCAACACCAAACACATATTATACAATTCAATAACAAAAAAAAATATCATGCCATTCTCATAATATCCAATATTATTACACAAACACAAATATACTCAAAATACATTTGTGCATCATTTTTAAAATTCAAATCAGAAACCAAATATGAATCCCACAAAAAAGAAACTCAAGAACAATTTTAGGTTACTTAAAGGTGGTCATGTGTGTAGGCATTGTATTTTTGCATGTGAAACCCGATGATGAGTCTCATTTGGAGGCACTACCTTTTGAGTCACGGAAGCCGCGGGAAACGGATATCGGAAGGGGAAATTCAGAATAAACAAGGTTCACTGTTTTCGTTCGTGCTGCGTTCATGTATACGTTCGAACGCCAAACAGATGGGGACGTTCGTGTCGCGTTCGAGGAAGCGTTCGAACGGCGTCGGTGTTTCTGGTTTTGCTGCTACCTCGCACCCCAGCCCAATTAGCTCCCCAAAGCCCATAAAACACATCCCAATTTAATTAAATTAAACATTAAATATTAAATAAAATATTTAAACCATTTACCAATTAAATAAAACACAAAATATAATCATACCTAATGAAATAAATCAAATATATTAACTTCCTGACTAAACAAATCACATACTAAATTAAAAGATGTCATGCCTAATTAAAATCAATCATAACCAATCTAAAGATATTGTATCCTAATCTAGCCAAGATTTGTCCCCCCTCAATCTAATCCTTTCCTCGTCCAACACAAATCAAAACCTCCCTTTAATGCACCAAATCCCTTCCTTGTGAGACAAGGACAAACCCTAGCTCTCTTCTATATAAACATGACCTAACCTAGCCACCTCTTCTCTGGAATCCCCCTAGTTCACGCCCATCACAAGAAAAAAAGAAGAGAAGAATTTCCAACCCCCTCTCCAAGCTCTCCTTCACACAACATCATTCAAGGTAATAGCATAAAGAAGTAAAAACAATTTCCCTCCTACACCTCCTTCAATAACCGAAGCACACATATCTCTCAAATCACGCCTAAGACACTCCTCCAAGCCTTCTCTTGCACGCCCAAGAGACCTCCAAACAGCAGCCCCTTTACTTCTCAGAATTGCCGCACAATACCCTCTCCAAACAGTTCAATCAGTAGCCCACTTACACAAACCGAAACTGACCCAAACCAGTCCCTAAATCACGCCCAAACAACAGTAATTTAACCCCTAAAACAGCAGTAAAATACACTTAAAACATTCCCTAAAAACTTTAAAGTAATAACATAAAAAACTGCATTCATAATCCTTAAAATACTCACAAGACTACACTAAAAACCCACACAAAAACTTGGAACAGTTCATTGAAACGTCAAAACAGGTGGCCTGAGCAGTGAGCAGCAAAACAGAGGCCGAACAGGAGAAGAACGGAGTTCAAACCGCAAGCAAAACAGCAAAGCAGTGAGCTAGGATGCTAAACAAGTGAACCAGAGAAGTTGAGGAGTTGTACCCTTCCGACGTCCGTGAAACGCAAGCCTGAAAGTTGGCAAAAAGGTTAGACCTGAGGGTATCTTTCACACTCGCTTTTTTTACTATTTATTAAATATTGCTTGCGTGATTGTCATGTTGAAATGCATGTTGTGGTCTTTGAGTAGATAAATATGCATGAATTATGAGATGTTGTATGTTGTGGCTGTGGAATAAAATGAGAGATGTGTCAACTCTCGCGGTATATCGGATGGAAACCCGGACATAAATTTCATACCCGATTCCGAATGGACGGTAATATGATCTGGACTCGGGACACAACTCCACGTACCGCTTGAGTAAACGGCACCCTCTTTTGTTTTGTGTTGCTTTGGTTTATTTATTTTTCGTCACTTGAATTCTGTATGTTGCTTATTTATGCATGATTCAATCGAGCGCATGGGCTTAGTAAGTGGAATGAAAGATCCCCTATGGGGAGGGGTTAAAGCCCTTTACCACGATGTTTTGCCGCGCCGGTTGATGTGTGTTTGGTTGGATGCAAGATACGTTCAATCGGGCATACTTAGTTTGATATGATTGTCTTTATGTTTTTTATGCATAGTTCAATCAAGCGAATGGGCTTAGTAAGTGGAATGAAAGATCCCTTATGGGGAGGGGTTAAAGCCCTTTACCACGATGCTTTGCCGCGCCGGTTGATGTGTGTTCGGTTGGATGTAAGATGTGTTCAATCGGGCATACTTAGTTTGATATGATTGTCTTTATATTTGTATGCATGATGCGATCGAGCGCATGGGCTTAGTAAGTGGAAAGAAAGATCCCCTATGGGGAGGGGTTAAAGCCTTTTACCACGATACTTTGCCGCGCCGGTTGATGTGTGTTCGGATTGGATGTAAGATGTGTTCAATCGGGCATACTTGGTTTGATATGATTGTCTTTATGTTTGCATGCATGAGGTGATCGAGCGCATGGGCTTAGTAAGTGCGATGAGAGGTCCTCTAATTGAAGAGGTTAAAATCCTTCACCACGATGCTTCGCCGCGCCTTGCATTGTACTATTCGCCATTTATGTATTGCGTCCTATTTCATGCATCAGGTCTAATCCCGTTCGAACGCGTTTACGAACGCAACTCGAACGCGCATGCATTTTGCCTTATCATGCATCAGGTCTCATTTCTGTTCGAACGCGTTCACAAACGCCATACGAACGTGAGAATTCTGTTTAATTTCCATTCGAACGTGTTCACAAACGCCATACGAACGTGAGCATTCTGTTTCATTTCCGTTCGAACGCGTTTACGAACGCTACTCGAACGAGAACCTTCTATTTACCGTTCGAACGCGTCTACGAACGCTGCACGAATGCCCACGGTAAACAGATCCTCTTGCATCACATTACGACATGTTCATCTTAGCACATAGTTCCCTTTTTCTTACGTTATGTATTTGTATTACCTCTCTAATTGTCTATTTCTGTTATGCGCTTAAATATTTTTCTTAATATGCATGCTAGTAAGAATGCTATTTGTTTGCGCTTCTGTGTCACCAATGTGTTCATTAACTTGTATGCTCGCCATATGATAAACCTTATGTATGCAAATTGAGACATAGATTATATGCAAATAGGCTGTATGCAAATTCGAATATGTGTTACATATAAATTTAGATGAACTTGTTGATGTATGTATGTGGATTTAGAAGCATGACATTCTTAGAAGTAAGTGGTACTTAAGCCTGATTAATTATATATAAATCCTTTCATTACAAGTGGCATAAGTAAGGGACCGTTCTGAACCCAACGGTTTGAGGTCTTCCCTTGCGAGGGGTGAGTGCGGCCTTAAATCTCATTTTCCCGGTTCACACTGGGTGGCGACTCCATTATTCTCCGGTTTAGTCCCCCGTGACTACTCCGTACTCCCGACCGGGCCGCGAGCCCGGGACAGCATGCGTCGCCCAGTTTCTATGTTCCCACAATGTGATTCTAAAATGGTAGCCTTAGTTCTAAACCTTCATCTAATATTCCAAACCCTAATTGGTATTCCATGTCTAACAAAAACATTCCTTGACCTAATTACATGAAACTTGTGTCTCTATACTTCTTAATCACATATACACAATCCTTTTAACCTCAACACAATCTAAAGCTATGCTATTATACATCCAACACATAACAGAATACTACATGCTTCAAGCATGACATCCAAATCATAAAAGAATGCATAATATGAAAGGGATTATCAAGATGCTACCTAGTAAGCTTGAACAAAAATCAAATCTTCAAATCCATTTGATTGAGTTATTGAGAAGTTCAAAGTTTCTCCACCAAAATTTATAGTATTTCCTTGAAAGCTCTCCACCAAATTTTAGTGTAGGTTAACTTATGAAGGATTTGAGATTTTGCCATAAACTTTACTTTATATATGTCTAACAAATATCAACTTTAGTGTAGGCAACATCTCATTGGTCCAACCAATATGAAATTTATGTAATCTGATTATGAAGCTTGCAACTTGATTAAATACTAAAAAATATATTAATTAAATAATAATTTAAATATCATGTAATAATTTATTTAACCATTAAATAAATATGATTAATCCAATTAATCTCAATTGATCCAATAAATAATTAATGTAATCCATAACATTTAATTATTTAATTGATAATTATAATATCAAATATCATTTATTATCAAATATATTGACTACCCAAGTGCTCAACGAGTACACTTCATATTGCATGACTCTCTAAGTTCGGAGCATATGTTTAAACAATCATTCCATTGTAGGCTATCTGAGTGGTGTCTAGTAAACAATCATTCCATTGTAGGCTATCCGAGTGGTGCGTAGGAAACATAGATTACCCGTCAAGTATCCAAAGCGCACATCTCATATTATCGACAAGTCTACTATTTTGGATGATTAAATCACTCCAAATCATCCCCAAAACATCAATAAAATATCCCTTTATGTTCTGTAATTTTTCTGGACAAAAACCAAACAAACCAAGCCCTGAAAACAACTTATGACATGCAGTAGTGAGCAGATTTTCTGCTCACTGCCGTGGGTGTATGCAAGAAAAGAAGATGATTAAGATTTTGTTCCAACTTCGAATGGCGTTCCGTACTATGTCTCGCAACCAACAAAGACTAGTGTGAGATAGACTCACAAACTAATCTCTAAACTCTTTTGATATTAAAATTGTCACACCATAATTTTTTATTTTTTTTCTTTCATTTTTTTTTCTCTTAACACTTGAGAGAAAATTTTGAACAAAGGTGGCTAGGGTTTTTTCAAATGAAAATTAGGGTGAAAAAGAAAACCACTTTTCAATTTATATCTAGGGTTTAATTTGTAGTCAAAAATTAAAGAAACCATTTTCCCCATCTTTTGAAATTTTCGGCGACCCTAGGACATTTTGGTAACCACTAAATTTTACTTTATTGTCATCTTTATGACATTAGGATGTTACTAAATAAAAAATATAATTGCCATTTAAGAAAATGTGATTTTTTAAAATCATATTATAAAAGTCTTTTATTTATTAAAATGACATATTAATCACTTTATTATATATATATATTAAATTAAATGATTATCTCATAATCATTTATTTAATAATGACCTTATGTTAAACATAATATAAAGTTACATGTATAACATATATATATTAATCATATTAATATATATATATATATATATATATATATATATATATATGTATAATGGACTATCCAATTATATTTAATCTGCTATAGTATATCATGCTAGCACGAGGACCAAATGGACCTACAGTTCTGAGCTCCAATAATCCTGGAATATTAACTAAGCTCTTAATTAAATATTCCAAATTATTAACTTCCGGTTATTTCACTAAAAACCTGTAACACCCTGGTCGGACTGGTCATATTCGTTAGAGTGAATCATTATGCATAATATTTTAGAACTCATAAAATAATATTAAAATAGGTCTCGCACCTTAGGAATCTTGTATGGAGGTCCTGGATAAATTTTCAGTTTCAATACCTCATTTTAGTTTAACATAGTCAACAAGCAAGTTTTAGTAATAAAAACATAATGTTTTGTTTGGATCTCTGATTTCCATGAATGTTATATCTTCGGAAAGGTAAGACCGAGTTCTACAACTTTCATGTTGATCATTTTATCATATATAAAACAAAACTAAGTTAAAAATCATTATTTCAATGATAACTATAGTGAAATGTGGTCTGCTTTAGATTGTGCCATGTTGCACCACTTAAACCACTTCTTTTCACTCAAAAATCAGCCCCTAGTATAAATATGAGGTACTATTCATTCATCCATAAAATGAGAAGCAAAAAACGTGAAGGAGGGAGAGCTTCCTCACGCCCCTTGAAAGCTTCAAGTTCTTTTTCATTTCTCAAGCCCAAGTTGAAGGCTCATTCCTCATACATGTAAGATTTTAACCTTTATTCTTTCACCAATTTCAGATTTTGTCATCATGTTTTTCTTTCCTTATTCCGCACTCCATAAACCCTAGGGGTGAGAAAGATTTGTTTTTTACATGGTTAGGCTACTTAGAGCACTTATTCATGTATTTCATGACAATACACACATATAATAAGCTTTGTGTCGAAAATGCCCATTTTTTCCTAATTCCTTAGGGGCTGGCCGAATTCTTCATGTCTAGGGGAAGGTGATTTTTATTGTTCTTGATGAATAATGGTGATGGTTCATGTACTTGTTGGTGATTGGAATAGGTTTGTTGTGATTTGGAGTTGAAAACTCAAAAATGACTTTTACTAGTCCATGGCCGAATATAGGGGCTGTTTTGGGGGTTAAATTTTTATGCTTTTGATGATGATATTTGTTGGTTCTTTTGTAGGAAATGTTAAAGCATGAGTAGTGTTGATGTTGTGTTGTGTTATAGTTTGTGCACTTGGTACACCAAGTGTTCGACGTAATGCTAAACTTAAATTAATTAAAGAAAATAAGCATAGTTCGTATATTATAAAGGTTTTTTAAAATAATGAAAATTATGTTGGGGATTTTCGGATTGAAAGAATTAGATGAGAAGGCGAAATAGGAAAGTTAAGTAGCAGTACTAGTTTAGGATGCTTTATGGACAGACTGTGAAGAATTCCTTATAAGTCAAGTTTGTGATGTCTGATTAATGAAGAATAATTTCTAGGTAAACTAGACATATAAGGGAGTAACATATCCAGAATTCAGGATTTTTGGATCTAAGATGAGGCCGTACCAAATTTTTGAAGTCAGGCAATCTGTTACCTCTGCACCCAGTTTTTAGTTTCGACAGCCCTTTAACATCGGTTCATAACTTGAGTTTCTGAAATTGGAATTTATATCCGTAAAATCTAACATAAATTAGATAAATTAAAAACCATTCTATTAAAATTTTAGCACCAGATCCATTCCCAAATAAGTATAGTGAATTTTCAAACTTAGGCGTTTGGACAATCAATTTTAGCGACCAGTAGAATCTAAATTCTCGTTTCCATACTTATGTAACTCCAAACCTTAGTCGATAAAACTTCATATACCATTCTTAAAAGTTAGTAACTCAACGAAGTCAAGTATTCATGCATTGCATATTTTATTTATTGATCGGAAGCATATCTTACAACTTATGTTCTAATAAAATTTATCGATTATAGACTATCGGCAGGAACATCAACTTTCTTTGACACTGTGAAGTAGTACCAGTCAATTCTCAAATCCGTGAGTAGAGTAATTATTTTCATAATTTATTTATTTCAGTTATTTCCCAATAATTTCAAAGTTTTATTATTTATATATGATATTTAGTTCTTTATTACTTTTATGCCATTGAAAAGAAAAACATAAGATATTTAAGATATTTGAGATTTTGAGCACAATGCATTTTGATCAGATAATTATCAAAAGTGTTTTGAGAAATGTTATTGATTTCGATACATGTGATTTTTATTTTGATTCTGGAATTACGGATATTGAAATTGACGGATACAGTAAACATGTGCACATGTAGTTTCAAGACTAGGAGGACAGTGATACCTAACTTCCCTATATCATAGTTTTAGGGCCAAGATGAGAGCATTGATTAGCTCTCATGTCTCTAGTTCAATGACTTAGGGAACGGCGACACGCAACACTTCAATGCACTAGTTAGGCGTGTGGGGTGACGACGATATGTAAACCCCATACACGTCAGTCGTTTTCAGATGTGATGTTTCCGAATGACAGTTTTATGAAAGAGTTTTACAAGAATTAGTTTTACGAGAGATTTCAGGATTTTAGAGAAAGAAAGAAGTTTCTAGAAAAGTTTTACAGAAATGAATTTATTTTTCAGACAAGAAAAGAATTTTCAGAAAAGATTAGATTTCTTGAGATGATTTCGATTTCAGAACAATAATTTTTTCATAAAGTATTTTAGTTCCCATTTTAAAATGTCCACTCACTAGGTAGTTCAAATGATCTAACCCATCATTCTCCAGTGTTTTTTTATTTTGCAGGTCTACTATGAGGATGAGTTCGAGAGAATGGATATTGATGGCACTCTCTAGGGTTATTAGGTCCACTCATTAGTCAGATCTGAGGTATATGGTTCATTCAATGTTGTAATGGTTACAAGTTATGTAAAAATTGCATTGAGAATCATTACTTGAGGTTATCAGTGTAAAAGTTACCAGAGTTTAGCATAGCAAGTTCAGAATTGTAGAGAATAAAAATTGTTTAATTAATTTAAGTTGGGCATGTAGCCCTCCAGTGTAAGTGTGTGATTTATGATTGTCAAAAACTAAGAAAAGCGGTAGAGTTTATTTAGTTAGAGGCTAAGGGTGATATGGTTACTTCTCTCCTACCAGTAGCATCTCCGAGAAGGGGATGTTACAAAACTCGATGTTGCACTCTCGTTGTCGCATATAGATAGTATAAGCCGAACTACGCCAGTGTCCATCAATATAGTCATTACATACAGATTGGCCATTCACAAGTATCTCATAATTAGAGTCAGATTATAATGTCTGTTATACCCCTCTAATTATTTTTAACCTTAAGTGTCATTGATTCTCTAATGAACTATTTATTCATAGCCATTATGAACGTTAATATTTCTATTCATAATAGAAAGACTTGAGCGCTCTAATCGTTCAAGTACCGAATCAACCTTTAAGGAAGATACTCTTCTACTTCTCGTAAGAATGAGTGAACTTCTTATTTATATAAAACGTCATCAACTACACAACAAACCATGTCCCCGAAGTAAGTAGCTATTGGTCGGGATTGCTACACCAACCTCACCTTTGTAAATCAAAGGACATAGCCTATCATGCATGAGTTCGCAGTACACTCATAATTTAGATCAATCCATATATAACCATCTAGTAGATTGAAATGAATTTTGTTATTTAACAAATATTTAAGAAACTCATTTCTATCTGGGTCCAGTCCTATATGATCACATCATTTAAGGTGTCTTCATTCTCATGTCTCCACATAGACGATTCCAGATCAAGGTTGACATACAATTATATAATAGATCATAATTATAGGTAAATCCAAATAAAGTACCCGCTTTGTTTTCTATGGACTATTTTAGATTACTAACTTTAAACTTAAATCTTCTTGTGTATGACACTCATACACTAAGTGTAAAGGCACATGAGTAATCAAGGGTAAATAAGATAATTTACAATATGCGATATTAAACAAACACTTTGATAAATGAATAATGCATCTTATTATTTCATAACATATAATTCTATTTACATTATATGAAGCTCTATGGCATATATCTCAATATATCTGTCACAAAATCTGATTATGTATCCATAATTCACCCACTCGTAAATTATGATGACCACATATATTCTCACTGAACAATACAAATCGAGATCTTCGCATACGTATAATCCTTCCGTCATAGGCATCCAGATAAATACCAAAAAGACAGATACGTCAAATCTTATAAGGTATAATCTCATTGATGGTATAGATATGAGATTTCTCAATAACACTCAAAACTCATTTCTGAGTGTACCGTGGCCGTGGATTTGACAAATCACAATCTCATGGAGTGGACACCTAAATCATGTACGCATGACTAATGAATCCTCTCTGGATACATAACTGTATATCATGAGCATCAGTCAACACCCAATGAATATGCAGAATCCAATATTTTATTATACGATATGTACCGGTCTCCTGGGTTTACTTACCAACCAAGAATGTAAACCTTGAACAGGAACTGTTCAAGAATGATACTGTTATAACATTTCTCAATATCAATTGCGACGCTTTTGTAATTACGTTATAACTCAATCATTCTTAGGTCTTATATATTTTTACCATTTAAAAGAAATTATATCAAAGAAACTGCATATTTCATTCATAGTAAAGTATTATTCATACATGTATTTATTGGAAAATACAGGAGAAATTAGTACGTTGAGTACCAACTCCAACAATAAGCTTATTATCCAATAACTTTATCTTTGTACAATATCTATATTGCAATTGTTTAATGAATAATATAGAAAAATTAGGATATAACGTGAGTCATATTTGGGAGTGATGAGTACGTATAATATACATTTTTCAAGTGTATTTATCATTAATTTTTCCTTAAATTATGTACTTGATTAAATGTACTAATATTCATTGTTTTATTATCTATGATGCATTATATGAAGAATTGAGCAAAAAAGAGTGAAAACTATGAAATTCATGATTTGCACTAATGATTTCCTGATTTGCACAGTCTTCATTATCTTAGCCATACCTTTTTCCATACAATGTACAAATGAGGTGATTCAAGGTGAATTGGAAAGAAGACTAAAATTGAATATGAAACTGATAACTCTACATTATCATCTGGCGACTCCCAGAAGTGTAAAATCATTCCAAATCATGAAAAAGCTTGTGTCACGACTCAAATTCCCATGGGTCATGACGCAAGTGCGGAACACTCAAAAATTAAATATGAAACTTGGTTTTTATGATATCTATATAAGGGAAACGACTAAGGTTACACCATATAAGTTTTTATGGAGGAAAATAAGTCTCTTTTGAGGCCAAAACACCTATAAACACATCCATCATTCAATAACGACCAAGAACAAAAAGATCGAATAATGATAAAGAATAGAATATTGAAGAACTTGAAGATTGACAACCTTCATGATTTGTTATCTATATCCATTCTTTATTAATTCTTTGTTAATTATTATATTGAATACAATGATGAATTTGTTTAACTTTTCATCATGAACTAGATCTTGTTATAGGATTGCAATGAAACTCAATATGAACTTTTGTTAATTGAATCTTTTTATGATTGATTTATGACCTTTTATGTGGATTATTTATCATTCTCTTTGCTTAATGTGTTCTATTGCTTGATCACTAATATAATAGGTGTGGTAAACCCTTAGGAACTTGTTTGGGTTTAGCCGTGGAAATAGTAGTGTATGATCTCATGTTGTTGAATAGATTTTCGTATAGGATAAGAATATACCTGTAGGGCATTCGTAGCAATAATAAGAACCTGATCGTAATAAGTTTGGCTTTGATTAATTATCATATGAATATAAGTAATAGAACTAAGTTTGGCATTTCATTTTTATGATTGATTTATGACCTTTTATGTAGATAGCTTCGTGTTCTAGATTAATAATTCATTATAATTTATCAATTATAAAGAGAGGAGAAAGATTTAATGGATTATTGTGGGGAAGTGTAATCATAGAAATATAGGTAACTGAAATAAGTAAAGAGTTTCTTTTTGACCATCGAAAGAGACTTGTAGATAACTTCGTATTTTAGGTTAATAATTCATTATAATTGATCAATTATAAAGAGTGGAGAAAGATTTATGAGATTTATATGGGAAAGTTGCAATCCTAGATTCTTCTTATCATGCTACTTTTACGTGTTTCAATTTTCTTTTCTTTTAGTTTAGTTTATTAGTTAATACATCTTTCTTCAAAATCATTAGTATAAATAAGGTTAGGGTTGGTAAAACTTTAATATTACACATTAATAACAATTCCTCGTGGAATCGTTATTTTTATACTACTTGTGTGATACGTGCGCTTACATGCTATACAAAATCGCGATCAGGGAGACCTAGAATTCCTCAAATGATTCTGATTGGGAGGTCCAAGATCTCTCGAACGATCTTGTATATAACAAAATAATCAGTTATGTATCTCCAAATAGTTGGTACCTAACATTGAAAAAGATTAAAAAAAAAAAAAAAAAAAAAAGTCTAGCAATGAATTAAGAGAGAGATCATCAAAAAAAAAAAAAAAAAAAAAAAATCAAACTAATGCTGTATGTATGTATATTTCCTCGGAATAAGATAATGAGAAGTTGATTCATTCAGTTTCAGTCCTACTTTAATTGGTTAAAAAGGTTTGTATTGATTCAAAAAGAAAAAAAAAAGGGTTGTATTTATATAAATTTTGTTCTGTTATGTCGTTTTAGGAGCAAATCATCATTATCATGTGATCCCCAAGAACTTAAATTCTAAGCATTAATTAGGTAGTTCAATTTCCAAAAATCCTATAAAGTTTCGATAACGGCTTTAACAAGAAATACTTGAAAGTTGGGGATTAACCAACCTCCTTGCAACTTTTTTGGCTCTCTTTGGAAAATTATTTGTTGGACGATAATTACATTAACCAAAAAGCAACAGTACCATGCTTTTCAGTCCATTCAGACAACTCAACGGACCTCTCAAATTGCTTATGATTTGATGAATATTGGATAAAAAATTTATATCTAATTAAATTTCAACAGTAATATTTTATAAACAAGAATGATAAATGTACAAATTCATCATTTACAAATACCTAGGTGGCACAACATGTACAAATTCAACACAAAATCATTTCAAATTTAAATATACCATGTACTCATGCTCCACCTTAAGGGTTTTATTTTTTTATTTTAAAAAAAATTTGTTTAAAATGATGAGTTTCAAAGATTCTTACTAAATTTAATCTATACTATACTGGTATTTCTGTTGCTTCAATATTCGGCTCTGTGTTATGGCCGTGAAATGTTAGAGTCTCCCCTCAGCGAAATATAATTTCGCCACTAAAAGTTTATTTTATTGACGAATTTAGATTTCGACAATAAAAGTTAGAATTTTATTGTATTTAGTGGCAAAAATTATTTCCCCAATAAATTTTCGTCACAAAAAGTATAATTTTTTGTAGTTTATACTAGTTATAAGTATGAGATTAAATAATTTTTAAAACTTGTTAAAATCTTTTCTTTAAATTTGTGTAATGTATATATATATAAATTTATTTCCCTCTGGAGTTATGAGGATTATCAGAAAACCTCATAACATAAGATGACAGTAAAAAAATACAGGTATTAATGCAAATTACAGCATTTAAAATTGCAGTATGAAATTTGCTTTGGCTTCTATATTATAACTGACAACTAAATTTATTAGCTCAGTAGTCAGTTTGGCGGAGACATTTTTTTATTGGATTTTTATAACAACAATGCTGGAGTACCAACTGATAGATGGCTGCTTATTTGTAATAAGCAAATCCTAATGTGGTTAATTAATAACTAACTTAATGTTTAATGTGATCATTAGGGGCTCAAGTTCCCAATCAAATAACATTTTTTTTTAAAAAAAAAAAAAAGAGAAGAAATTAATAACTAAATTTTTTATTTAACTTTTTACTAGATTATATTATGAAGCCCCTAATAAATAACAAAGACTCAATGTAACTCTCTATGAACTAACTAAAGTTCAGATTCCGTCCCTGTGATAAGTTGCCATATTAATTAATTGTGAATTAAATTGAGACTCAAAAACTATGATCTCTATCGTTACTCTTTTTAATAATGGAGTAATTAAGGCTTAAATAATAAGGCACACTTATTGAAGAAAAGTGAGTGGTTTGTTTACTTATATCAGTCAATGTGAACCAGAAATTATATGTTGTTTAATAAGCAAGAAGAGATTTGAAGGAACTGAATTAGTGTCGTATATGACAAATTAATATGTAAGCATGAGATGAGAGCGAGATTTAATCAGAAAGTTTGGTACAAGAGAAAATGGTAATGCTGGTGATGTTCCAGCAGATCAACGAAAGAAAGACAATTACAAATCTCCAAACTTGTGCCCTTTAAATGCAGTTGAATTAGTTGTTAATTAATGTTATGGTTCAATTAAGTGTAGCCAAACATGGAGAAAGCACACACCAAGTCTGCTCTAAAAGTTGTTAAATATTGCTAATCTCCTTAAATATTTCAGCTATTAGTTAAAATTTTTAGAAAATATTACTGATTAAACTTTTTTTTTTTTTTTTTTTTTTTTGTGGGTGTTGAAAGTTTGTCAAAGCTAGTTCACAGTCAGCAGTATCATGGAGTTCTTCTGCAAAAGGAATGGTGAGATACATTCGATGATAAATTTCATATTCCATTTTCATAAATTTCTTGATCAAATATGAATTTTTAATGGACAGGGAAAGGCAAAGGATGAACTTTACTTCGACAAAAATAAGGTACATCATCGATCTCTTTAATAAGTATTATTATTGAGAGGCATATGGATGTTATTAATTAAATAATAGGCAAAGGAAAACACAAAGCCACAAGAGTTCATACTCCACACTCAACAAAGAGCTGTTAAACGAGCCATGTTCAACTATTCTGTGAGGATGAAATATATTTAATTAATTACATGTACTTTACTCAATTATCAACTCACTATCTAAGCTTTTTAGCTTGTTGATGCACACAGGTTGCAACAAAACTATACCTCGAGGAGCTACAAAAGAAACGAGTTGAGAAGTTGCAGAAGGTATACTCCACTCCTTCATATTTGAATTCATGTTTGTATTTTCAATTCGATCATGAAATTATCTTCACTTTTATATATATATTGTTCGTGCCGGTGTTACAGACTTTATTGCATGATCTATATAATTGACATTTTGAGAGAGATTTTATAATGAAATGATTTTATATCTATCATTAATTAGATTATAATGAAATGATTTGAGACGTCAATTAAGCCACATAAATATAGGCATTTGGATACATTATCTCTCTTAATCCTAATCATTAGTTGTCTTCTCTTTTATCCACTAAATGACACATACTATTGTGACTTATAATATAGATATTTGTATGTAAAAACAACAAGTTTAAGTTGGCATTTGAATTCGGATGTACTTTGCAGATGATAGAAGAAGAAGAGATACGATTGATGAGAAAGGAGATGATTCCAAGAGCACAATTGATGCCTCTATTTGATAGACCTTTCTATCCACAAAGGTATTTGTTTAATTTGGAGCAAAGTTATATAAACTATCTTCATAATGAGATTCGATTCTCGTATTAGTAACTACAATAAAGTAAACAAATTAATTGATTTTTTTTTTAACGTTTTAATTATTTTGCAGATCGATCAAACCGCACATGAACAATTACTAGAGAGCCAAATTTCTGTATGGTGAACAACATGTGTTGGAGCAATAATGAAATCTATGGTTTTGAAGAGTCTCATGCTTGGGAGCCGTATATATTAATAAGATTACCTTCTTTTTTTGTCTTGATTAGTATTTGGGTATTCATAAACGTGATTAATTTGTGCATTTATGTAGCATAAATATACTAGGTTACATATATCAATAGATCCTCATTGTCCAAAATCTCCTTTAATTAGTGTGGTGTACTTCAAAATAATCTGAATCTCAATTTACTTTTTGGTTCCAATATGCTTGCTTCAAAATTCATAAGCCGCTAAAATTAGAAAATTAGATTTTCAACATAAACAGTATAAAAAAAATTACTCGAAAATTAGGTCAAATTACACAAAATGCATAAGAATGGTATTTGACATCCTTCAAATATGAATCTTATGATACTTGTGAATCATGTCTTATTGGAAAAACAACCATACTATCCTTCAAAGACAAAGGATTATGTGCGACCAAATTACTAAAACTAATATATTCGGATGTATGTGGTCCTATGTCAATTTAAGTAAGGGATGATTTTTTTCTACTTCATTACTTTTATAGATAATTATTCACGATACAAGTATGTGTACTTAATGAAGTACAAATCTGATGCCTTTAAGAAATTCAAAGACTTCAAAGTTGAAGTAGAAAAACAACTTAGAAAAAGTATAAGAGTTTGGGGAGGATGTGATGCATACGTTAAGCATGCACATTAAGAAAAAAATAGATGTTAGGGCGATTAATTATAAATTTGGGGGGTATGACATAGGAACGAATGGATACTTATTCTACAACTCAAGTAAATAAAAATATTTTGTATCACGACTTGCTACATTTCTAGAAAAAAGACTTTCTTCTAAGAAATATTAGTGGGATTAGACTTGAGCTTGATGAAACTCAAGAACCACAAGAAAATACTGAATCTCTCAGGGCTCCTAAAGGAGTATCAACTGAACAATCATAAGGTAAAAAAACTCTATAGATATGGTAAGGAACACCATGAACCCCAAAGATATGATTTTCTTATTGATATGAACATATGGAGGTCATTAAAACTGATGATCCCACCAGTTACCAAGATGTAATGACAGACATTGACCCTAGCAAATAGTTTGTTGCCATGAAATTTGAAATGGACTCGATGACTGGAAACCAACTTTGGGAATTGGAATATGCATCTATTTGTTGGAATTTATGCTCTAAAGCTTCATGTATTGTAAAACAGAATTGATTATTGTAATAATAATAAATGCATTATTCATTTTATCAAAGTTGTTTGATTTATAACGTATATTGTCCAATTGTCTTGTTTACCTTGATTACTATTGTACCTTTAGACTTAGTGTATGTTTGATGCACAAAAGGGTTTATGTCTGAAGTTAGTAATCTAAATAGTCCGTAGAGAGCAAACAAATAGGGTACTTTGTTTGTGGTTTATCTATGGCTGCGGTCCATTCTATACTTGTATGACGACCTTGATCCGGGATCGTTCATGTAGTGACATGGGAATGGAGGCACCTTGTATGATGAGATCATATAGGACTGGACTCAGATAATACGAATTTCTTTTAATATTCGTTAACCGAAGAAATTTATTTTATCTAATAGATGATCATATATGGATTTGATCTTAATCCTGAGTGTACTACGAACTCCTGCATGACAGGCTATGTCATTTGATTTACTATGGTGAGGTTGGTGTTGCATTCCCGGCCAATAACTACATATTTTGGGGATATAGTTGGTGTGTAGCTGGGTGTTGGACAATTATGACCCATAGCATCACTATTTGTAAAAGACATGGTATTTTTGTACAAATTAACTATGTGACAAAGGAAATTGCTCTCTTATCATTTTGTAATTGGATTACTTGGATATATAAATGATAAAAGTGCATAAGATTAGTACCGGATTAATAAGATATGAGACAATATTAATCCACGAAAGGTTTAA